>CAXKVY010001098.1:0-27503 GCA_964058915.1 Tetropium fuscum
CTTCTCTCCACTGCATTGAAAGGTTCATCACACTGCTTTATGACAGAATAAGCAGAGACATCAATATCGACAAGGCACGTTGCAAACTGTCTGCAAAGAAAATCAACTTCCGGCTGATGCCCACCGACACGGGCATCACGTCCAAAGAGCAGTATATCAGGGCGGACTTATCTGGGATCATGCGCTGGTTGCTGCACCTACACTGTCATCACCAACCGACTGGGGTTGGATCAACACCAGCGACGTGTATAAACCTATCTGGACAACGCTACCCGAAGATCCGATCCCAGATCTGCAGGGAGCTCGTCTCTTGCACATGCAAAGACTGTATGAAAAAGTGCAAGTGCAAATGCGTTAAATATAATTTTAAATGTGAAATACAAAATTATTAAATAAATGAATATATATAACCTACAATCTGTCTCGCATATTTCCAATCAAAACTTCAATAAACATTCACTAAAACCTTCAGCTGCAAACTTTTTCTAACTTCTGTTGTCTTTCAGGCGTCACTGGCGATGGCTTCACATTCAAATTGGTTTATATTACATTGTCCTACCTCTGTGCCACATTAGGTGCTTTAAAAAAAATGCACAATATGTGGAAATATCCTAGCTAAACTGCCGCGCTAAAATACTTAACGAATAATTAATATTTTCAGAAATCAAATAAATTTGCTCGAAGTGACCGCCATCTACTTATAAACTGTTATGTATCCTTCTTGTTACCTCGTCTGTAACAGATCCGGATATTTGGCCAGCAGATAAAATTTCAAAGGCTTTATACGGGCAATTAGGTTTTCTTTGGAATAAACCGGCTTTGAGTACACTTTCCCTTTTATTGCACCCCAGATATAAAACTCTGGTGGTGACAGATCTGGAGATCTTGGTGGCCAATCCCAGGGTCCTAGGCGTCTAGTCCACCTGTCTTCAAACATTTCATTAATTGGCGGTGTACTTCGTGTTCATATTGAGGTGGGGCACACAACGGTTCTAAAATACATGATTGGGGATGGAGAAAATTGGATGGCGCACTACAACTGCAAAATAATTTAAAGGAAATTGCACCCGATTTCATTTTTTCAAGTTTTTATTTTGTGGGTGCAAATATAATTGCTCCAGTAAGTACTGTACTGGCAGAAAATTTAAATTAAAATGCACTGCAAATTATAGTTTTTGTCTGAGACAATATTACAGTAATATCGCATGTGTCTTTAGTTGAATTAAAATATTTTATGTTTTTTTTTGCAATATTTTTATTTTTGTCAGTTTTCATAATAGATAACTTGTTAACAAATTATTCAGTTCTCTTTGGACTTTTAATTTATCTATTACTTGGAGATTTGTATGCAAATCAGCAGGATATTTCAAGCTAAAAATTATTTGATAAGGTAAATATAGCTAATAGTAATAATATTAATAAAAAATAATTTCGAATTATATAAATGCCGCAGATATGATAAAAATACAATACGCCCCAAATGGTGTTATTGTAGTTTTAAAATATTGGTCAGTTAAAAATAATTTTACACAATTTAAATTTTATTTATTTTCAGAAGGCTATAGAGGGCTTTGCAATTACTCGAATTTATACTATATATATATATATATCCGACTTTGTACCTATTTGAAATGGTTCGCTCGCGCGCGATACTTTAATAATGTATAACAAATTTATTATCGGGAATTATGGCGTCATATTCTGCGTATCTTATTTTTCAGTATGGTAGAACATTTTTATGCAATAAAGAAAATGGGAGTGTTCCCTGTTGTTGGAGGTACTTAATAATACTTAGAATAGAAATCAGTATGTGATTGACAATATAGCAGAAAAGAAGGCCATACTATTTTAAGGTTACCACCGTGTCACTGTATTTTTAATCAAATTGAACTTATGTGTTCACAATTAAAAATAAGAGTGCGTAGAAAAAAAATGTGTTAAAAATTCGATAAAAAAATTGAGAGTATTATTACGATTTTTAATATTTCAAAATTAGACTAGTCGAAAGCAATTGTAAAAGTAAGTAAATATGAAGAAGAATATATAAAACTAGAACAAATTCTTATCGGTGGTGAAAGATTTATTATCAATCTGGCAAAGTAATCGGATGATGATACATATGTTTTTTCAGCTGAAAGCTTCAATTGAGGATAATGTCTATATAGATTATTAAATTTTGTATGTACGTATAACGTTTATTACTTTATAATAATGCTCCTCTTTTATTAATTGTTATTATTTCTCAAATAATTCATAAGAAAAATGAATAAAGTATATTTAAAATTATGTTAAAAACTTATTTCGTGAAATGCGAAAACAAAGGGAATTCGATCCTGGCTGCTATTTGGAATTAGTATATATCGGTACGTTCTAATCCGTTTGTTTCTCTAATAATAATTAAATAGATAGATCTACCGCAACGGAGCGCAGTTTGACAACACTGCCACGCTGCTCCTTTTGCACGCTATAGCGTTACTCCAATAGAATTTACAGTCCTAAATGGACGCTTTAATACCCGAAGCGCTTATTATTAATTTTAATACCGTTGCAAAGCCGTGGCAGAGGATGGTTAATTTTGTTTGAGGCATTAAACTCTATTTTTCCAATACTATCTTTAAGCAGGCGTAACTAATTTGTGCTTTCGTTATTTTCAGGGCCTTTGTGTGGCGATTCTCTTTTGTTTCTGCAACGGCGAGGTAAGTGATTCCCCTCCAACTAAAAGCGCTGCTGATATAATTACCCCCAGCTCTAAACATTGCCACGTGTACACCTGCTAGTGTACCGAATGTTATTTTAGAAATATTAGAGTCTGTATCACATATCAGTTGTAGTATAAGGTGTGACAGGAAATCAGTATCTATGGACAATATTTCTATTTCTCTTAATTTTCGACTAAATTTATACCGATATAGCAGATATCTAAGGTCATTTGTCTTTCGATACCCCAAAAATAACTTATGGTTACAAAGTTTTCGGAAAATGATTAGATACTGAGAACTTTTTCAACGCTCTTTTATTTTTCTAACTAAATATCACAACACAACAAATACAACAAAAAATATATACACTTCCTCAATAAATTAACACACCACCAAAAAATAATCAAAGGATTGACGTTGATTTTTGTCTAAACCTCTTTCCGATTTCGATGATTTTTTTTTGTGTTAGCCTCTTTATTAAAGAATATGAATGTTCTATTGCTTTTTCAAAGAAATTTTATTTTAGTCTTTACAGGGTTTTCATTCATTCATGACATACGTTAATCCATGACATACGTTTTTTTTTCATTAAATTTTGTAACGGCAACAGTTACTGCAAGTTAGAATTCAAATCGTACTCTAGCCTTATCTTTTCTTAATATTCTATTTTTTGATTCAGATTATTATCTTCATTAGTACCAGAAGTGCACAATGTTATAGGATAATATATTTTTATTCACCTGATTTTGGAAAAACAGAAGTAAGTAGCATGCTATAGAAAAAAGAGACGACATGTTGACTAAATGTCAAAAAACATTTTTAGGAGCGTGTATTGTGGTAATAGCCGTATTTTCTTCCAATATTTTTGTCAAAATGAAACGTAAAGTAAGAAATCTTAGTGGTGAAAATGTGTTTGAGCATTAATATTGGTTGAGTTAGGTTGGAGTTATCGAAGAATTGGACAGCGATTTAATGTGGAGCCTACAAATGTTTCAAGAGTGACTCATTGACACTCGCACCTGTGCGACAACGTTTTGTAACATCGTGAAATTTGCAGATGCAGCTTCGAGAAGTAAGTGGTTTACAAATTAGTGGGGAACCATTAGACAGCTACTTAGAGATTGTAATTTGAGATCAAGAGTTGCTGATCGAGGACCAGCTTTTAATATAAATCACCGGAGGGGCGGGCTAGATTTTTTCTGTTTTTCCAAAATACACTACACCGCGGATGATACTCAAGTTTACAAATCATTTGTTCCAGAAATTATTGTAGAAGTTAATGATGCTATAAATTCTGATTTTAATTAGTTGGTAACTTCATCTAATAACCATGGTTTTTGTATATATCCAAGTAAATCTACAGTGTTGTTTGCTAGATCTGCATTACGATCAATACTGATTTGATTGACGTAAAAATCGAGAGTAAAAATCATTACCTTTTGTCACAGAAACAAGAAACTTAGGGGTCGTAATAAACACAGATTTAAGATTCAAAAAACATATCACCAATTAATTGTTTGTTAAACAATTGGTGATATGTTTTTTGTAATTTAAAAAATATTTATGGTTGTAAAAATATCTTAGATAAAGATACAATAATTAAGCTTCTATGCGATTCTTCTTTTATCGATTTTTTCATTCTGTGATGTAGTTAATGGGCCTTGTCTTGATATTGTTACGTTAAAGAGAATACAAAGGTTTCAAAATTCATGTGCTAGGCTAATCTGCGGTGTTAGACCGAGGCATATTTCACAGAAGATTAAAGAAATAGATTGGTTAAATGTGTCTAACAGGCTCTTACATATCTTTTTTCACAAAATAGTTACTACAACAACTTCACCTTCCTTCAACACTTCACTTGTTTCACAAAATTAGATATAGAACATAAATGTAAGATATAGTACATAACATAAATATAAGGAGGAAATCATTACACCCTCTGCACATAAAACCTTACTTTATTAAAGGTATTTTACCTATAACGTTTCTAAAATGTATAACAGAATTCCAAACCATATAAGAAATTACAAGGTAAAAAATTCAAAATTTACTTCTTTGAAATTTTTTGAAATGATCAATAAATAAAATTTTCTACATTTGACATGTAAAGTGAGACTTTTCAAAACCCTTTGACGTTAGGAAACGTCTTACTCTTCACAAACAGTTACGAAAAGTAAAATATTACGCAACTGGTTGTGTCAAGTTCATTACATAGTAGGTTATTTAGACCTGACAAGCTATGAAAGTGACGAGCTCTCACACCGTTACAACCTACTGTATTGTTTTTAAACGTATAAAATTCACAGTTTTCTTCTTATAAAATATAAAATTGGTGAGAATTAGATAACATATTTTATGAAACACGTTGGGAAACACTATTTTGTGTAACTCCCATCCTTTTGCGGAACTCGCTAGCGCTCGTTCCGCAGAAATCTGCTCCTTACACAAAGTAGTACTTTTCCCAACTGGTTACATAAATAGCTATTCATTAATGTAGTACAATTGCTATTATTTGTATAGAGAGTAATTTAATTTAAAGAGATAGAAATTAAAGAGTGTGGTATTAAGATATTAGATTATTTATAAAGTAACTATTATTTAAACTTTAGTAATTAGATTTGCTAGGTAGGTTAAGGGTTAACGAACACTTTTCAAGAATGTTTGTAGACTCGGAGGTTAAGTTGTAGAGCAGTACGTTGTACTGAACTTCGCCTCCTTCCAGAATAAATTTTCATTTGTAACTTTTGTCATATACTTAATGCATTGCTGGAAATAAACTCCTTTTATTTATTTATTTATTATATCATTATACAAAAAAAATCATCGAATTCGGACATGAGGTCTAGACAAAAATTACTTTCTAACTTTTGGTTATTTTTGTTGGTGCGTTAATTTCATGGAGCTGTATTTAATATTCAAATTATTGATAGTAGACCGGCCCTTCGATGACTCACTGTTCTTCTGAATCGTCCCATCATCCTCTAGACAACAGCAACATTAATTTACTTCACAGTAAAGTGAAGTAAATTTATTTTTGCCAATTATTTACTTATAATTGGCAAAACTGACTGAATGTAATATTAAATCAATCTGCAACAATCGTTCAACGGCAACTGGATGGGATGTTATTTAGGTACTGTATAGGCGACCTGCAAATATTGATCGCGAGACAACAAACTAGTTTGACGTTTGGTGTGGTGCTGTGCCAAGAAGTGAAAGTATTCTGTATGAAAACATAAGTATTTACAATAATTATTCGTGGAAATGGAAGGAAAAATAATATATTTTGGTTTCAAGCAAGTCAATTTCTCACATTTTTCCGCTGGGAACATAGAAAAGGGGAAAAATTGGTTGGTTCCCGCTTTTGTTTAGCAACACTATAAAAATGTGAGTAATAAAATGTATGTAAAGAGTAAACATGAAATGAAATTATCAGTTTCTCTTCATTTTACTTAACCAAATATCTCGTTTTGTCCTTTCATGGGGTCTGATAGGAAAAGCGTAAAATTTCACAGTGCCGTCAGTATTTCCGTAATTATTTTTACAGCTCACTACACAACAATTGTTACACAACAAGAGTATGATGAACGTTTATCCATACCGCAGCGGGGACAATTTAATAATTTAAGAGTACAAAATAATTATAATCTACAAAACGTCTATTCTATCAAATTGCAAATTGACTAGCAAGAACTTACTAGAAACGCCGTTGGGGGCGCTGTAGTACAATTCGCAGGTCGCCTATAGGTACAGTTGCAGTCAATCAAAAATAGGCCAATACTTATCATAGATTTCTGTAAAAATTTAGTTGTGTGAAATATATGTGTCTATTTGTTTTATTTATATGCATCTTAAATTAGGTATTATGCATTTAGTATGTGACATTTGTCAAATAACACAAAACAGAGAAAAATAGAAGAAAGTATGTCTCATGTAAATGAATTAACTAAAGGTGGAATAATCGCTAAAATTGACGGCGGGTGATCAGTGAGACAAAATGCAGCATTTTACAATGTGAACAGGAACACGGTTTTAAATATTTTAAGAAGATGGAGAAACGATGGAAGAATTAACCGAAATCCAGGCTCTGGATGTCCAAGAAAGTCAACTGCTCAATAGGATGCTGCTTTGATTAATACTTTAAGAGCACATCCATTTCAAACAGTAGTAGATGCTGTTGCGGCAACAATTTTTTCAGTGTTATGTCGTACAGGTCGCCGCAGAGTTGCTCATTCTGAATTAAAATGCCATGCAGCAGCAAAGAAAATATTAAACAACGGCAATAAAGAATCTAGATTGGGGTTTGCTTTAGAATACATTGCTCATGATGAATAATTTTGGAATTCTGTAATTTTACAGATGAAAAAGTTTTCCAATCTTCAAATCGTGGCAATATCCATGTTTATCGTCCTAGAAATTCAAGATTTAATAATAATTATATAAATTTTACAAATACCCTTTTCGTCTTTCCGTAAATATGTGGACACGGATATACGCGCAGGGCATAGTGAAGAAGCATAGAATTTTGGAAAATGTCCAGCTGCTCTTCCCTAACAATGGATTTATTTTCCAACAAGACAACTGTCCCATGCATACATCTCGAGTGGTGACTGAATACTTTCGACCACAATATAAATGTTCTTTCCTGGCCTAGTAAAAGCCCAGATCTGAATCCTGTGGAAAATGTATGGGCAATGTTAGAACAAAACCATTCGTAAGGCAAATATAAGATAAAGAGACATTGAGGGTTTGTTGGAAGTTATCAATAATGCTTGGGAAGAACTGAAGAATATTGTTTCCAATTATATAGATCTATGCTCAGGAGATTAGGAGAAGTTATAGAGCATAATGGCGGGATTACAAAATATTAACTGTGTATTTTTAATTATTATTAAGCTATTCTTTGTCATATCGTTATTATTACGACATAAACTATTACATCGTATGACATAAAGGAGTGCCACATTTGACGGAAAAGTGAAAGTCACATTTACATTATGGAACAGGAACTGGCTTGTTTTTTTTTCACCGCAACTGTACATTTTATTGGAAAATTTTCCGAAAACTTTGGACCTATACGATAATATCAAATTTAAAAAGTATCCCAGAAATGATAGCCTGAAATGAACCTTCAGAATATCACTTGTAACCGATTAAATTGTCTTACTGTGCGTTTCTTGTTTCAGGTTCAAGCTCAAATCAAGAGGAAGTGGAGTACGGCCATGTTCCGGCCTAGGGCGAACTCATGCACCGTCACCACCGTCTCGGTACGTAAGGTACTAGTATACACTAACCTACTAGGATTGGCTTTATGCAATTGAGCCCAGAACACGCGATTTTAACTGCACATAGCTATCGCACAAAGCATGTTTTGTCCGAAATTACGGCAGTTTTGCACGGTTTTTGGACAGCATTAAATCAGTATGGGAATAAAAAATACGACATAATATGGGACAAAAAAAGATATGAGTGGACGTGATGTAACACCTCTCCTCTTTAATTACATTACCTTAATTAAAGGGCCTCTCATCCAGGAGATGTGACGTAATGAATTTTTTCTTTGTCGCCTACGGCTGCTCAGTTAAATACGGAGGTCGTGGATAAGTGGATTTACTAGAGGCTGGCACTTAGATACCTTTAGATATATCACCAGAAAAATCACAGCTTGACAATGACCGGCTTGATCTACTTCTACTTAAATTTTGTATAAAAATACTTGGACGCCAGGTCAAGGGTACTTTAATAGTACAGAAGACCGCAGAAATGATCAGCCAATAATTATCAGCTGTGACCTCTTGTGACTCAGACTTTTCCCAGAGAAATAAAAGATAAAGATTTTTTTTAAAAACAATATATTACCAAATAATTTATATTACCAGTTGATGGTTCACAGTGATCTTAACTTAAAATTAAAATTTACAATTGGATTGCCTGAGGGGCGTTAAAAAGACTAAGAAAAGAAAAAGTGGTTCATTTCCGTATGTATGTCCAGATATAGCACTGGTAAGTATATCTTTCCTCTTATTCGTCTATTTGCTTATTTCTCAATGTAATGAAATGCTACAAACCCAAGATTACTTTTCACAATATATATATATATATATATATATATATATATATATATATATATATATATATATATATATATATATATATATATATATATATATATATATATATATATATTAATGATAATGACAGGCTAAAGACAAGCCGGCAGAAAAGGAAAGGAATGAATTTTGCGGATCACGCGTATAAATGTGCGTGCTTGTAGCGGGACGGAAAAGTAGGGGCAACGGTAGATGGTGAGTCGTTGTAAATTTCTACAAGGTCGCGCGGTTTTATTTCAAATATTTGAAATAAGAATTCAAACATTTGCCACAAAACGGAACGGAATTTATTTTACGTTACAGTGAGTGGAGGTTCGACACCTAATGTGTTATTCGTAGACATAGAAATGTATCAAAGACTTGAATCGAAAGAGTAAGAGGAAAATCTAGCAATGAATACCTCGGTATAACTATATTCTAAAAGTTTGTCTGTTAAGTGTAAAATACAGCACTAATTGCGTATAATGCATATATCCAATAAAAAATAAGATATGATATAATCTTTTTGGGTAACTCTATTGACATAGGAAGAATTCTAATTCTACAAATAACTGTAATCAATTATTTATAGACACGAAAATATAGTATTATGCTAGTATATCATTTACGAGGCTATAGTTCTTATACTAGAGCACAGTTCACTTTTTAACACTTAGATTCTTTGTAGTACAAATAAGTCTGCATACAAATATAAAAAAACATAATATATTCAAAGAAATGTCGAACACAATATAATAAAAATGCTATATAAAATGCATATTTATTACATATTATATATATATAGTACATAAAATGAATATTATTATGTATCTGATTTTAAAACTTTGTTTTATGTCTTTGTTTATAATTTATTATTATAGTAGGACTATAATTTGCAATATTCTACACAATACCTGTGATGGTATTAAAAGGAACCAATATATGATTATCTATATATCTATCTGAACCTCGAAATAAACTGACAACCCGTGAAAATCTGAGGCACAAATGCCACAAAACAGAATTATATTAACGCAATGTCTCGAATATTCTCATGATACCTCGTAGCAATATACATGCATGTGTGGAAAATGTAAAAAAATATCTAATTGATAGGTGAGTAAGCTTTATTAATCGATTTTATATATTATGAAGTACCTTTTTTTAAATATAACTGAAATACTTTCATTTATTATTATTGAGATGGCTATTTGACTGGCATAAAGTTTTGGCTTTTCATTGTCCTGCTTGTGGCCTGCTCATAACGTTTCGATTACTGAGTATTTGCACTCGCCTTTAGTCCAATGCTGACAAGTTTAGAAACTGCTATGGTAGTGGATATCCCTTGATTTTCCTTGAAGGTATATCAGTGCTCTTCCTTCGTCATGATGAATCTCTACATCTACCAATTTAATGCTGTGCCGTTCGGCCTAGGTGATCTGCAAATCCTGATTTTGCATACTTACCGCAATCAAAATAAATATGAATTTGGCATAATTCGCATAAAGCTGAAAATTGGTATAGATCTTAAATACATTGTTACAAATAATATATGAAAAATCCTCACTGATAATTTATTTCTCTGTGTTTTGTGTGATAGATTATTTTCACAGCTTCCTTCTAGATCCCACCACTGAGATATATGATTATATTCATTAAGTGAACTGCCAATAGAGGTATCTAGTAAATTTTTGATACAGATTTATATAGGTACGTGAAATTGAATGAGCGTAGCCTGGGTATACAAGGTAAATGGAAATAAATTATATAAAACAAAATATAATATAGCAATATTCAATAACCAAAACAATATATATATATATATATATATATATATATATATATATATATATATATATATATATATATATATATATATATATATATATATATATATATATATATATATATATATTTATATATATATATATATATATATATATATATATATATATATATATATATATATATATATATATATATATATATATATATATATATATATATATATATATATATATATATATATATATATATATATATATATATATATATATATATATATATATATATATATATATATATATATATATATATATATATATATATATATATATATATATATATACATATATATATATATATATATATATATATATATATATACATATATATATATATATATATATATATATATATATATATATATATATATATATATATATATATATATATATATATATATATATTATTATGTTTTATTATGTATGATTCTAAATTTATTTGCCTTATCATATGTTGTGCACTAAAAGATGTTTTTATGCTACATATGTGCATGCATTTTGCTGCTTTGTGTTTAACAAAAGTGCACTAATTAAAAGCTAATTACAGTCCATTCACGTCGCTATAGAAAATCGATCAAAGCGTTCGAAAACGTTAAACGTTTTGTCGTTAATATAGGTAATCACAAGCCAAACAGAATTGAAGTGCTTACAGGGATAGTCGATGTATTTTTCGTTCATTTACAAATAATCACTACGGTAAAAAAATTTGTATCTGTTAGCTCGTGACACATAATTACGTACCGGAAAGTCTATATACTGAAATAAATACAAAACATCCGTTGCATATCATGAAGAGGAATTATGTAAGGAAAGGAACCAAGGAGAGACCCTTGCCCTTGCCTTAGGTACTTTCTCCAGTCAACAATTCGCTTTACTTAAAACTAACACGTTTAATAGGTCAACAGTGGAGAGTCTCAGGGATCTATTTTGGGACCACTGTTCATTATCGTTTACATTAGCGATTTATAAGATCACTTGTTTTCCGAGAAATGTTTTATTTATATACCATTTAATTATCAATTAACATCTAAAGTCGTCTGACTTATCTTATTATCAGATCTAATCTCGTTCCACCTTATTTCTATTTTGATTTAAATTATGACCACAAACAACCAAATATTCGCGACGAAAATGCCTCGGAATATTGAATGTCGATAACACAAACTCCGTCGTTGTGACAAGATAGGGGAGGAATTTCGGGTCGCTGCAATAGAAGTAATTAATTGAAATGTAAGCAATATAAAACACATTTTCGGATTAAATTATAACACCTCGTGCTTTTGATTAAACTCACCGTGGAAAAGAAAACAAGTTTGCCAATTAATTCCGGCAGACAAGCATACTGTTATTTTTAGCTTAAGAAACAGCAAACGCATCTGGGCTATGAGCTATTATCCGGCCTTTGAATGAACTGGATGCTCCGACAGCCCCCCTATTTTTCCCTTTATTTGCTTATAATATGAAACGGCGGAAATAAGGAGTAATTTATTGCCTTCTAGCCTGGGGCATGGTTCTGCAGACAAATAATAAATGCTCGAATTTACCTCAAAAATTATTTTAACCGACAATACAATCTTGTATACGATCAATTTCGGAATACTCATTAGATACAATCATTAAATTCAGGCCCATATTTCCCAATAGCCTGAGAAGGCTGTAGCCTAGGGCGGCAAATTCAAGTGCCACAAAATTATGTTTCTATAATGCATGAGACACTAAGAAAAAAAGAAATCGCTGACTCTAATCACTTCACGGACTGAAAGCGACACGACAATTCAATAATTTCCGTATTATACTAATGTTGTTAATATAAGTAATACAATTTATGCGTCATAGCTGTCATGTGCAGCTAGATGCGCTCATATGGATTCGGGAAGATAAACTAGTTTATAAATTTGTTTATCCTGATGTGGAAATTGCAATTTAAATGTGTATCTGCACACCTGCTACGAAGTGTTCTGGAGAACGTATCTTCTATAGGCTGCGAAGAGTGAAAAATTATCTAAGGGCATCGATGGGTCAGGAAAGGCTCAATGCTCTTGCTGTATTAAGCATCGAGTCTGCTTGCCCAGGAGTTGAACTACGATGACGTGATTGATGATTTTGAGAAAAGTTAGGCGTACGACACTGTAATATTTTTGCAGTATTTGTTTTAATTTATTTTGATGACTATAATAGTATGGAACTGTATCCTATTCGCCTATTCCTATAATAGTATGGAACTGTATCCATAATAATGTTGATTTTACTTGCAATAAACTAATTGTTTGCTAAAAATCGTGTTTTTATTAAATCGTAATTTTTTAAACAATTTAATTTGTAAAAATCATAAGTGTGGGGGCAATGGGGCGGCAAATATACGTTTGCCCAGGATTGAGATGATTTAAATCAGTTGACTAAAATCATAATTTTAATCAATCTGATTTTTTAAAATAAAATTATGATTATTTTTAAAAAATTTAGACATTTAAAAATGTATTTATTCAAAAAAAATAGACGCATTTTTTTTGTCATATTGTCATATTTATTATAATAATTAAAAAGGAATTTAGCTGCTTGGCTGCTTTTAAAAAAATTAAAATATAACTTTTATAGTCGAGTTTTGCTCCGTATCTGTAGCCTGAAAATATTTGTTTGTTTGTCGAAGATATAAACAGTTAGCATTATAACAAATAGGTACTTACTTATATATTAATAAAAACTAGCTAAAATTAGATTTGATTAATGAAACATTTCGTGATTTTAAAAAAAATCGCCTAGGGGCGCTAAATTAATAAATCCGGGCCTGATTAAATTGCATCAGGCGTTCTATATGTTCCAGTATTTGACAGACTTCATGATAAAAATCCGGTAATTGGATTCTAGGTATACCAGAATCCAATTGCCGGATTTTCAACTGCATTTTCCATAATAGTGTAATCGCTTACATGAAAAAATCATATTTTTAGCAATATCTACATACGAGGGCCGTTTAAAAGTTTAACGATCCTAGTTCTCGGCTCAGGGAAGCGATAGATAATTTTTATAGGGTAGTTTCGCATCGATTGTGAATACGTGTGTTTGTGTAGAAGTCGAATCAATTGAAGTTTAACTGTTTTATAACGTTCTACCTTGGAACTGCCATTGAAAGTTGCATCCAAATGTGAGCTACGTGGTGTGATTCGTTTTTGACTGGAAAATAAAACGGAGATGGAAATTCAGCAAGAATTAATTGTGTAGTGTATACGGTCAACAGTGTACGAGCCTTCACATGGTAGCACGATGGCGTATAGACTGTAACATTGACATATGAGACATAAAAAATTTGCAAAGGATACCCATAATTGCCGCAATGGGAGATCGGGGCAGTATAACTTTTCTTACAGCAAGTTAAAATCGTCACTATAAAGGCGCTTTCATTCAACATGTTTTGATAGAATACTAATAACTAATCAATTTTAACACAAAACCCATCAAAATAACACACTATATTAAAGAATTAGTAGTAGTAAAGAAGTATTATATTTCAAGAATTATTGTTGACCCCACTTTACCCCACGTTCGATGGTATTAGACAGCCAAATGAATGTGACACGGCCGAGGAACGTGTAAAATGGATCCGTAATATTTGAATGGCAAGAAACATTCTTATTCTGCATCACATTCACCATCAATTGTTTTATGATATGACGAAAGGTATATATAGCGTGATCAATATTTTGTTATACATGATAATGTCATAATGTGATGGGCGATGTATATAAAATTATTTGTTTTTCCTTAAATTCCTGGAAATCGGTTATACTTGACAACGCTGTTAAAAATACGATAACTTGGCTCCTTTTATCGATATGATGAGGGTTTTTGCTCGTTGTTTTTGTCTCATATTTCGATGTTACAAGTTACAGTACACAACTCGTAAACCGTCGTGACTAGTTGCATGATGAAGGTCGCGTAATGCGACCTGCGCAATCCACCACCGACGAAAACATTGCGCTCGTCAAACAGCTAATTGATGGAGATCCGCGGTACATACTCAACGAATGGACTCTGCTATTACCAAGTAGTGTAGTCGTTCTCCAATTCGAATAATCATTCATGACGTTCTTGGCCTCCGTAAAGTGAGAGCGCGATGGGTACCAAAGCGAAGAGTGGACGACCACCAAAAAAATTCAAGACCGTTGTCTGCCTGCGAAGTTTTAGCGATTGCCTTTTGGGACAACCATGGTGTTTTGTTGATAGACCTACAATACGGCAGTACCATCACGCGTTGACCTCATTCTGGTCTGGATAATCTGGGACCACATAACCATTGCTTCCGTTCCAGGCGGCCAAATTATTTTTCTTGTTTTCATTTCGAGTTGAATTAATATCAAATTTTTTGAGGAATGTTTATTTTAATTTGAGCCCTTTTAAATGTTTTCTTATTGACTTCGCGTTATTTTATCTTTTTATTTTCTTCTCGAACCTTTCGCTCTTTGCATTTACTTCTTGTATATTTTGCTACTTTCTTTCCCTTCAAATAGATGCTGCAATTTTTAAGTAGTGATTACAAAAGGTACTATTTCTGTCTCTCTCTCTCTGTTTTCTCTTTTTAAGGCTTTTTGGCCAGTGAAGAATGCTAAAGATTGAGGTAATGTTATAGCTCCAGAATTATTATTCCAACTTCAAATTCTTGGGTTCCCTTGATTCGCTATTGATGCTTGTTGAAATCTTGCAAAGCCCGGTTTAATTCATTACAGAAATTTTCGCTTTCTCCTATTTCGATGGGCATATTCTCAATATACAATAACGATCTTCTGCTTGCCGCTTATTAAAAAAAATAAAAAAAGCTCAAAATGATTTACAACCTCATTGTCACTTTCAAAGGATGTAAGCAAGAAAACTTTTATTGTTCTAAAATCCAAGACGGGTTCTTGCACTATTATTGCTATTATCAAGTGTGTATCAGCTTCTTCTCTTACATTTTGGATATTTGGACACACTCTGTTGCTTTAAAGCTAATCGTTGCTGTTGAATCACTTACATATTTTTTTATTACTTTGGAAAGCAGCTAGGCGAAATTTTCTTTCGTAAATTGCAGTAGAGTATGTTGTCGCCTCCATTCTAAGATCCCATTTTGCCAAGCAGCCTTTAAATGTTTAAAGGCGTCGTTGATGGAACGGCGGCAACATTCCACCAACTGTTATAAAGTGAACGGTTCAGCTTTCACAGACGTTCACGATTTGAAACTTAACCACCCAGAGGCTGATTCCAGAATGTTCTGCCATATATTTCATGCTGCCAAACTGAAAAATCACCCAGAGATTATCATCCTCGGTCCTGATACAGATATCTTTGTGTTAGCCATTTATTTCTGGCATAAATTAGAGAAGTTAGGTGGCCTAGGGTTGTGGTTTGAGGGATGCCAGTTCGCCGCACAGTCTCTTGGCTAAAATATATGTAATGTGTTAACGTTAAGGCAACAAGGCGCCGACGCCGCGTCGCTGGATTTTGTTCAGGATGCTTTGGGATGAACAGGGATGAACAACAACGGATGAACTTTGACACACATTGATCTGCCAACATTGGCTTAGCCCTAAAATTGTCAAGAGTGATGTACTTCCGATGCATTGTAATTACACTGTTTAAGAGCGTAAGCATATGTGTACCTATATTTGAGACCACTCATTTGCTTCAATTTGGCTGTGACTTACGAGAAGGCATCTTTTATCCAAAGCACTTGCTTTGGATATAAAGAGTATCTACCCAACACTTTAATAAAGTCGTGTAAATGTCACTCTAACTGTCGCACAATGTCCTTAACTTGCAAAAAAGCAACACATATGTTTTGTATACAGCAACTGTATATCTTTGTCTAAATGCGTAAACAATAATTATCAAAACTTGTAACAAAATAAAACACTGTTTTTGTAATATTAGCAGTAACTTTTGTTTTCTATCATTATTGCCTTAAAATTAAACATTTTCTATCTACTGACTTGTGTTCTGTTTTATTTATAACCGAAAAAAGTATACACATGTAGCCACAAGTTCCATGATTCTAAGCAATAGTCTTTCGAAGTACACTAACAGTGTTAGCAGCAGTGGGGACGGGGAAAGGACAGTGAGTAGTGTGGTGCGCACCACCATACCCACTGAGTTGCACTCAATGCCAACATCATTCATATTTATCTAAGTCTAGGATCAGTACAACAAATATCAGAAGTCAAAAAGCGGTCGGCATATTTTGCATGTGGTGTGGAAGTCCGGTCTAAAATGAGGATAGGTCATAAAGAAAACCTACTGTCTAAATTTGAGGTATATACGTTCAGCGGTTCGAGCTGGGCATTGATGAATTATTCAATCAGTCAGTCATTATAGTGTCTATTTCATTATTCTCTTTCTTTTCAGTACGTGCGATCCTCCTACCCAGCAAATGGTAAGGAGAAGGTATGACTAGGGGCCATCGGCCGAAGGGCCTCCCAATGGGTCTCGGACAGGAGGACATCTACCATCCTCGTGAAGAACCATGAAGAAGCGCAATGCGTCTAGACACGAATGGACTGTTTTGCAGAAGACACAGCAATATTATTGTAACTATTTTTGAAATAGGCACAGTACAAAATAAGATTTCAACGTCATTATGATGGTCCTTGGCTGACTGAATTTATCAATCTTTGATGAAATATTATTCAATACTTATACTCTCAATTGAATTTTTAAAATGGTAAGTCATAGTATCTATCTATTTAGTCTACTTTTTTCTTTGTTGTGCAATACAGTCTTACTTTGTACTGTGATAAGACAGTAAAACACTTTTAACCATCAAATGCTTTGCAACTATTACCTTTAAGGAATATCCTCTAGCTACATCAGCCGAGATAATGTTTTTATAACAGCGTGTAACAGCAAATGTGTACAACGTCTACGTCTAAGTGCAGACTTGATTTTGTCCTGAAAGATCAATTGACCAACCCAATTAGTAAGTAATTCAACAATACTTCTAGCTATTTAAAATAGAAGGGTATTTGGATGTTGAATGAATATATATAGAGTGGTTATTTTACAGTTTCAGATAGGATATGAATTTTATTTGCTACTCATTTGTAATCGTCAATTTACCAAGTTTATTTTTACAAGCAACTAACTTTTTACAGGTTAACTGTCAATCTTACAAGTTAGTAGCATTATATAGGTACATTATAGGCCAGAAAAATAAGGAAAAAATGAGCGAACTTTTTACTTTGATTTTTTAATAGAAAAGTGTGTATATATATATATATATATATATATATATATATATATATATATATATATATATATATATATATATATATATATATATATATATATATATATATATATATATATATATATGATATTTCGCATTTTATGACTAAAAAATACCAATATCTCCAAGAAAATTATTTTTTTCGAAGATAAGTTTCAAATATTTTTTTTCTTTGAATATTAAGAAATAAAAATTTGTAGGTATATAATAAAATGGAAAATTTAAATTTTATGACAAAAGGAAAGGAATTTTCTGTAGCTACAAAGGTGCAAAGATAATAATAAAAAATTTATATCAATATTTGATCCGAAATATTGATATCCTTATTTATTATTTATAATTTAAAAAAAAATAATCTAAAAAGTTTTAAAAATGAAAAAAAAATCAGAAACCAGAATTTTTTAAGAGTAATTGATTTTTGAGCTTCAATTATGATAGTAAAATTTTAGTACAATCAATTTAAATAATTCAGCTTATTTTGAACCTCCTCTGAGGTGAGTGATCTTCATACTCTAACACATTTTACAAAAATCAAAGTATAATTGTGATTAGAAAGATACAAATGTTTCTATCCTATCTATATGAAAATCTACAGTTATTTCAAAATTACTGTCGTAAGAAATACCGCCCATTTTATGGAGAATCTTCAGGATTGTTAGCAACTAAAAGTATATATCTGCAAAGCAAATTTATATCACCTAAAATTAAAATATATATAATCTCTTTACATTTCAATAGTCTAAGCCAACATGGAGCTATTTAATATTATTAAATAAACAAATATCTATAAAATAAAAAAAATCATAAAATACATCCAACACAAAATGCTGTATGTTACTGGTGGTTGCGTATGTGACATATTTTCTGACCTTAAAACCTACACTTTTCTATAAAAAAATCTGAGTAAAAAAGTTCGCTTAATTCATCTTTTTATGTCTAACTTTCCTCGACTATAGAGAATTATGTTTTATTTGTATAATATATGTTAAACATCATGGTACAACTGTTATTTCCCGTAATACAAAATTTGGACGAAGAAATAGTTGAAATTGAACTATTAAAGCTTACTACAAATTATTGAGGATTTTTGGTAATCGAAATTGAATATCTATCCGATATTTACAACTGAATAACAAATAAAATATATAACAATACACGCAAGGTCCCGGTTTTTACTCGTCTACGACTCGCCAATCGTGTCCTTCTGTCCACCAGTAAAAACCTTCTTACCATGCTAGTATTATTATGTACTATTGTACGTACTGAATACAATATGTATGCAAAGTCAGCTTTTACTAGATAATATTTAGGTCCTGTTGTTTGTCCATGTTTCGCTGTCTTGGTGCAATTTTTACCCCCGCCTGTATATACCAAATCTTTTGTATATGTTTGTGTACATACTTTTGTACTACTTTGTTATGAATTAAGATCTGTCTGTATTGAGTGTTAAATAAAAGTTTGTTTAATCGAGGGAGTCTTCTTACAACCCTGAACACTAATATTCTGACTAGTTTAAATCGTGTCCACTTATATGAAACACCGGACGCTAGGCAAAAAAAAATATAACTACTTAGTAGTTCAGTCAGCCAAGGTTTAGAAACGACGTTTCCAGGAAAAAATGTGAAAAGTTTTTTTCTTACCGGTTCTTTATGACTTTTAGGCTGCTGAAGGTTTGTCACCTCGCCAGGCGACGGCTTTACCATGAAAATAGCAAATATTCAAATCTTGCGGCACTTTTTTCAGTTTTTTTACTATAACTCGAAAACTAAGGATTTTTTATTATAACTAGATCAAAATAAAGCAAACAAAATTTCCTAACAATACGTATATTAACTCTAAGGTCTGGACAATCCATAACGTCGTTAGATCGTTTTAAAAGCCAAACTCATCTAATGATCGTCAGGCGCCTTAAATTCGGCACATTCGATTATACAGGTGATTAGTGTTATACTTACATGTTCTTTTTTATGAGAGCATTAATCGATGAAATACGAAAAAGCAAAGAGTACAGAATTATGATAGGGCAGGTTGAAAAATATTTATTGACGAAATCATAAATTTTAATGAAAGCCACAGAAATTTTTTTTTTTTGACGTGACGGCTATTTGACAGCAAAATTTGTCCCATTTTGAAGATGCTGCCAAACTCATTTGCCAATTTCGTAAATCAGCCAGACTTATTTTTAATTACAGTTGATAATTATAACAATTTATATGCTAAATTTCAAGCCTGGAAAAATAAGGATTACGGATCTGCAAAATCGGTAAAAATTTTTTAATCCGCAAATTTTGAGCCAGGCTCACTTTCCGCTATCTGAGATAAGCCAGACTGCTTTTATAAACTTAATGTTCCAGTTTAGTAGTTGTAAAATATTTATGACTGGGACTTACAAAAATCCAGAAATTTTAGCCAGATTCACAAATTCTTATTTTTTGTCATTAAGAGAACAGATTAAAACATATACACCGACTGGGAAAATAAGTACGAAAAAAAATCACTGCCTGCTGGACTATAAGCTTCCTGGAGCTTCTATTTTTCATTCTTTTTGACAAAGTACGCCACCATAACTTTCTTGCTAATATGTTGGTTATATCATATCATTTCTTGAAAATCTTCAATTTTGAATCTTCAAAATCTTCTTGTATGAATTTTCATATCGCTCCCTTTATTTCTCAGGAATTAATTAAAACATCCAACATTCCATGCCTTTTCTAATTCCACATCTACGGACGAATCGCCCATTTTACAAACACTTTGCTGTTTTAAATTATCGTAAATAATACAACAAAGCGTCGTAAAATTTGAGTACTACCAATTGCTGATAAATAACACCATAGCCTACCTACCAGTTCGAGAATTGTCATTTTCGTCATTAAGAAAGCCGTGACTGAAAAATAAATATATAAATAGATTTCAAAAACATCATTTTTGACATAAAAACCCTACATAAAAATTAAACGTACATGTTATACCGTTCTCAAACCATTGTCTTCAAATGGCATGATACCCTTACCGTTCTTGATACTTAATGTACTATAAAACCCTGCACAGTTCGTTACCTCTTATTTATTAATGCCCTAAAAAAGCTCTATAGCTTGGCTTATAGGTAATTCTTAATCTTACTATTATTGCATTTGCAATCGAGTGTGGAGTTCGGCTTCTTGAGTTTCCAGTTAAGCAAATTATATTTTCCCTGTGATCTAATCATTTCATTGGATGTCTTATACCCCCACGCACTTCAGTTCATACAGATATATATATATATATATATATATATATATATATATATATATATATATATATATATATATATATATATATATATATATATATATATATATAACCAGGACATATTCCTGTTACATAAACGGGAATTATACGTCTCAAGGAAATTTGCTTCGGTCGACATGAGCCCAGTCGACTGTCAATTGTTTGTTATACCTTCGAATTCAGGAGGTAAGTTTAATTGATATGGAACGAAATGTATTCAGAGAGAAGTGGTGGCAGTTACCGGGCTCGACTCAAAAATATTTCTTTATGTCAGTTGTAAAAGTTCAGATTGAAGTATTTAAAAGTTAAAAGTATTACAAGTTCTCAGTAAAACTCTCTGTAAAACTTTGTAAAAATGAAAGCACTTAATGCTTAAAATATTTGACAGGGATCTGGAATCTGGAATATGTCCGGAGTGCGGATCGAGATCCGCTGCAGTTAGGCCCCATTGGGCCCCTTGTGCTTCCTCCGTGAGGGAAATGTCTCCCTAGGTCATCGACCAGCCCAATGTTGTACAAAAGGTGATGATGTTGCCCAGGGGCATTTCCCTCAAATTGGCCATAGAAGGCCAACGTTCCCCCAATATGGATTCTCTGGTCGATGACACGGCGGGACATTCGCAAAGTACATGCTCGATCGTTTCATCTTCTTGTTCACATCCTCTGCAGATGGGTGTGTCACTTTGTCTCATGTTATAGAGGTGTTTCCTTACCCGGCAGTGTCCGGTTAGGATTCCTGTAACAAATCGCAGTTTACCCCTGGACATTGCCAGATAGTTCCTCGCCGTCTCTTCGCTGGGATATCTCAAGAGATTTCTGGCCAGCTGACAGCTACTTGTTTCATCCCATAACGTCTTAAATTTTATGTGGGTGTTTTCCTTTATTAATTGGAGTTTCGCTGCAACTGGTAGCGTACTTGAAGGACCAGGCCCAAGGATACTCAGGTTGGCTGCCTTCTTGGCCAGTTTGTCAGCTTCTATATTGCCGTTGAATTGTGAGTGTCCTTTGACCCAGCACAGGCAGATGTTATTCATCTGACATGCTCTCACAAGTGCTTGGTGACATTCCCATGTTGATCCTTTAGTTATTTTATAATTTTTCAGGGCCAGTAGTGGTTGTCTACTATCTGTGCAGATTCTTATTGTCTTGCCCGTTATTTCTCTGCGAGCAATCTCTTGTGCGGCTATGGTTATACCAGCGAGTTCTGTTTGTACTACACTGGCATTTTTATCCATAGTCCAGCTGCATCGGAGTCGCAGATTCCTGGAATATATACCACAGCCTGCTCCATCCTTTTTCTTTGATCCGTCCGTGAAGACATAGTTTGCACCTTCAACGCCGCCCTCGTCTTCACCAGTAGTATGTATGGTGTAAGGTTTATCAAAGACAAGCCGAGGCGGAATACCATCTGCACATGCCTGTAAAAGGGGTATCTTTCTGACAGCCTCAGTCCACAGGCGGCTTCTGGTTTGGCCACAGCTTGCATTTGGTAGTATGCCAACAGATTTAAGGCGAGTCATGGTAGTCAGAGCCACTTCTTCTAGATGTAGGTCTAGTGGTGGAAGACACAGCATTATCTCCATTGCTCTCGTTGGTGTTGTTCGCATGGCTCCGGTTATGCTCATACAGGCAACTCTTTGTATCTGGCCTAGCTTGAGTTTTGCTGTTATTTGTTGACTCTTGGCCCACCAGACAACAGCTCCATAGGCCAACATTGGTCTTATGATAGCAGTGTAAATCCACAGGACCACCCTGGGTTTCATTCCCCGGGTTTTCCCTACGGTCCTGCTCGTATGATATGTAGGCCTTATTTATTCTTCTGTCGAGGTGAAGATTCCAATTTAATTTAGCATCGAAAGTTACCTCCAAGTATTTCACCTGTGGTGCAAAATTTAGTGCTGTGTTTAGGAGAACATGTGCTCTCATTAGCTCCAGTTTTCTTTTCCTTGTAAAGAGTACCATCTCCGGGGTTGACGGATAGGGCATACTCCTCACACCAATTTTCGATTATTCTTAGGGCCATCTGCATTCTCTGACAGAGAGCTCCTTCGAATTTTCCATTAAGCAGTATCGTTAAGTCATCTGCGTATGCAATTGTGTAGAATCCTTCCACGTTGAGGTGGTTTAGGAGGCTGTCAAGAACCAGATTCCATAGCAGTGGTGATAAAACACGTCCCTGCGGACAGCCTTTCGCAACCAGTCCTCTTATGACAGTGTCTCCTACACTGATTTGTACTGCTCTTTTAGAGAGCATGATATCCAGCTGCTCACAGTATGAGGAACGTTCCTATGTGTTAGGGCCGCTGTGATTTTAGGAAAGGTGGTCTTGTCAAACGTACCCTCTATATCTATGAAGACACCCAGGGTGGATTCCTCATGATCCAGGGATTTCTCAATCCGACCTGCTACCACATGGAGGGCAGTATCGGTGGATTTTCCTGGCGTGTATGCATGTTGGTTGGGGTGCACGGGATTGTTAGTCAATGTTACATCCCTCAGATATCGCTCACATAGCTTCTCCATTGTCTTCAGTAGAAATGAAGTTATGCTAATAGGACGGTATGCTTTGGGGGTGGAATAGTCCATCCTCCCTGCTTTTGGTATGAACAATACTTTTACTTCTCTCCATGTCATTGGGATATAGAGGTGTGCTAAGCACATCCTAAACATCCCAACTAGGTGCGGCAGTAGTTTATCCAGGCCCCACTGAAGTAGTGCTGGATATATGCCGTCGATGCCCGGCGATTTGAATGGGGAGAAGCTCTGAGATTTGACAGGGATGCTACTGTTATTTCACATAAATTATGATCATTGATACAAGTTATGAAATTTACGCAAATGTTTACAAAAAATGTTTACAAAAAAATTATGGCAAATATAAAAAGACATGTATTTTAATATGTATTTTCTCCATTTAATTCCCGCACTCTATGTCCCAGTCTACCTCGCTCACCCTAATGTCACTCAAAGCATTCTCAAAGCTTTCTAGATCACAGCTAAATTGACACCCATCCACTGTTACTTCGCTGATGTCACTCTCCTTTTTATAGAACATGTTAACATAGTACCCTCCTTCATTCTGTCTCAACTCCCAGATCACAACGCTGGCAAAATCAGGTGGTATTAAATCAAAAGCCCCTATGCTGTTTAAAACAGCCACTACGGTACTTTCGTGGCCTGATAACATTAAGAATTTAGCAGTATCTTCCACGCCATCAACAACGTTATCAAAATAAGTCAGCAGATAATCCCAAAAAGGGCCAATACGAAACCTCTGCAAAGCTTTCGTGTACGTGGATTTAGTTAGATCTAAACCAGCTAGGTAGTTGATTTGATCTTCGTCTAAAGAATCAGCCCATGATGGTACGAAGGAGGAATTGTAGCTTCTATACACGGAGAAGATTGATTGTATGCTTGTGATAAAGCTAATATCGTTAACTATCCATCCAGTATGATTCGACAAAAACTCAAATAGGGCGGACTGTTCTTCGTTTATTTTTACGAAAAACTCATATTTGTCTACTTTCTTAAGCAACTTCTTGTACTTCTTGCACTTTTTCTTCATTTTAAGTACCAAGTCCTCTTTCACGGCAGTAGTGTGGATTGGTATAGGTTGCCAATTAATATCATCATTCCAAACCTGCGCATTTGCGGGCGGATATAACCCTGCCAAATTCGCTGCTGCTGACATCAACGTTCTATCTGAATCTGAAGACTTGACATAGATATCATCGCTGGAGTATTCTATAGGAAGGAAATCGTGGTACCTGTTTCTGAACCATTTCCCTAGAGCGTAGTGCCTCTGCTTGCCTTTCTGAAATAAAATAATCAGTTTATTGGTTTCATATGTCGTGTTGCAAGTTTACGTTAGTTAATTGTGCGAAACCCATGGGCCAGTAGGTGGTGTTGTAGTATTGGTCATTTGGGAATGAGGTCTTTGGGGCTCTATCGCCATGTCTGAATAGCTGAAATAGAAAGAAAATGGATGAACTATGTTAGCATTACCTATATGAATCCTATAAATTTACTATGTGGCAGTTTCATAAGGATTTGTATATTATGCAACGGAAGTCGAGCGATTTTGTCAATGTCAGTTTTTCGAGCAAAATTACTGATTGGCAACATTTTGAGTTAAAAAGAAATGTATCCATAAATGAAAAGCTCGAGTGTTTTTTGACAAAATAAATTAACGGCAGAATACGTGAACGAACAACAACAATAATTATATTTATTTATATACCTAATTCTTTGAGGGAACAATTATTAAAAATATAAATTGTTTGGTTTGGTGTACCGATTTCAATATTCTGTTCTCTAGTTTCCACACATGTCGAAACTAGATCGATCAAAACTACATCGATTTGGAGGTGGGATTTAATTGTTGATGATGAGTATCCGGTTATCTTTATAAGTTGTTGGTCACTTACCCCTGCTTTGGCTAAATGGGAAACTATACTGGCACGGTTTGACTGATTGGTAATATTATTATTTGCGATGTCCACTAATTTTAGCTGCAGAATTTTTTATCCAAGTAGATATCGTATTATTTCCCAGTGGAACATTTTTTACCAACCTTTAGAATTTGTGTTTTTCCAAGAGAGTTGACTTTAAAAAGATCGTTCGAATAATATGTTTTTGTGTTAAGTGTAATGTTAACAATGTAACGGGACAAATAGTTATCTCTGTATTTTTTTATTATCCATTTGGTGTCTGCAAATTGTTACACCCCATGTTAGAATAACTGACTTTTTACCTATTCAAACATGCTGCATCGCTAAGGATTGTGTATCCTAATCTATTTAGATTTGAGAACTGTTCTTTGTAGTGCTTATGTAGGAACCTTATAGCAGTTTACTAATTTCATTGTTGTTAATCTAGGCAATAGATAATCTTGGCAAAATACAATATTATAGCAATTGGCAAAGTTAGCCCTAGTTCAGTTGTGTCACAGGCATTGCGTGCCGATTCTGCTTTCCCCTTCCTCGCAGACCGCCCGTGGAAGACCAGAACACGAGCGCATACATAGGGCGCCAGGTCCTTGCTGGGAACAGTTAGTGGTGATTTGTACAGAGTGGACCAGAAACGTGAAGCGAGATTAAAGTGTATTAACATGCCTACGGTATATTGTTCAGTAGATAGCTGCACAACAAAGTGTGGATGTGTATTATCATTTTCCCGGTGTGCAAAAGATGAAGCTAAGTGAGCTTACATTTGTTTTAATTATTATATTTTACGTTTGTTTTTTTTAGAATAAGCTATAAAAAATAGAAGATAATTTTATTGTTTTAAGCGTATATTTAGATATTTCGCCAATTTTAGTTAACTAATTTAAATATTTATATTGAAAGCTGTATACTCGCGTATACATTGATTGTTAAACGGTTTTATTTAGCATGACTTCGTATATTTGTTTGTTTGTTTATAAATGTTTGTTTCAAAGCTTGCGACAGCATTTTCGACTACTTCCCGATGAGCTAGAGACTTGAAATTTGATAGGCGTATAGTGTTCCGATGCCAATGCTCTTTATTAATTTTTATTACAGAAAAATGAATAAAATGGCGGATCCAAAATGGCGGACATTCCTATTTTTAAACCGATTTGTCTCAACCTTGAAACTTAGATGTGTTTAAGGTCACTCAATACAATTTTTGACTCAAACTTAAAACAATCAAAATGGCGGACTATCGAATTTATTAACCAATTTGTCTTAAACTTGGTACTTGGGGCTGCTTAAGTTTACTGGGCGCATTTGGTTGCTTTTAACGAGTCCCATACATTATACTTGGTGACGGGGGTTTAATGATAGAGGTGGACAGTGGAACATACTAAAAACTACAAAATTAAAATAGTTAAAAAAATTGTACTAAAAACTAGTTGTACTAAAAACTATAAAATAATTAGGACACAAACCTGGACCTTCCTGAGATTCTTACAACTGGTAAGAAATTGTGCAATACTAGCAGTGCTGTTTCTCATGTCGGATGGACTAAAGTAAAAACGTGGGGCGCATTTGAAATATGATTTTTATGCAACATAAAACGTTAAAAGCAACCAAATTTGCCCAGTAACCTTAAATAACCCCATGTACCAAGTTTGAGACAAATCGGTTCAGAAATTCGTAACGGCGCGGCGGCCCCTTTCATGTTCTTTATATATATTTATATATAAAGCCAATGTAAGTATATAAAAAACCGAACACAAACGAAAGTTAAACGAAAATATCGTCACACGTTCGTATCAATAAAGTGAGGTTGAAACTATACTACTTATTAAACGCATGCGCACTCAAATTCTGTTTTGGGAAGCATTACCTCAGCTTCTGTATATGCTCTCTCTTCTGTGCAGATAC
>CAXKVY010001099.1:0-12246 GCA_964058915.1 Tetropium fuscum
ATGTAGTACAATTGCTATTATTTGTATAGAGAGTAATTTAATTTAAAGAGATAGAAATTAAAGAGTGTGGTATTAAGATATTAGATTATTTATAAAGTAACTATTATTTAAACTTTAGTAATTAGATTTGCTAGGTAGGTTAAGGGTTAACGAACACTTTTCAAGAATGTTTGTAGACTCGGAGGTTAAGTTGTAGAGCAGTACGTTGTACTGAACTTCGCCTCCTTCCAGAATAAATTTTCATTTGTAACTTTTGTCATATACTTAATGCATTGCTGGAAATAAACTCCTTTTATTTATTTATTTATTATATCATTATACAAAAAAAATCATCGAATTCGGACATGAGGTCTAGACAAAAATTACTTTCTAACTTTTGGTTATTTTTGTTGGTGCGTTAATTTCATGGAGCTGTATTTAATATTCAAATTATTGATAGTAGACCGGCCCTTCGATGACTCACTGTTCTTCTGAATCGTCCCATCATCCTCTAGACAACAGCAACATTAATTTACTTCACAGTAAAGTGAAGTAAATTTATTTTTGCCAATTATTTACTTATAATTGGCAAAACTGACTGAATGTAATATTAAATCAATCTGCAACAATCGTTCAACGGCAACTGGATGGGATGTTATTTAGGTACTGTATAGGCGACCTGCAAATATTGATCGCGAGACAACAAACTAGTTTGACGTTTGGTGTGGTGCTGTGCCAAGAAGTGAAAGTATTCTGTATGAAAACATAAGTATTTACAATAATTATTCGTGGAAATGGAAGGAAAAATAATATATTTTGGTTTCAAGCAAGTCAATTTCTCACATTTTTCCGCTGGGAACATAGAAAAGGGGAAAAATTGGTTGGTTCCCGCTTTTGTTTAGCAACACTATAAAAATGTGAGTAATAAAATGTATGTAAAGAGTAAACATGAAATGAAATTATCAGTTTCTCTTCATTTTACTTAACCAAATATCTCGTTTTGTCCTTTCATGGGGTCTGATAGGAAAAGCGTAAAATTTCACAGTGCCGTCAGTATTTCCGTAATTATTTTTACAGCTCACTACACAACAATTGTTACACAACAAGAGTATGATGAACGTTTATCCATACCGCAGCGGGGACAATTTAATAATTTAAGAGTACAAAATAATTATAATCTACAAAACGTCTATTCTATCAAATTGCAAATTGACTAGCAAGAACTTACTAGAAACGCCGTTGGGGGCGCTGTAGTACAATTCGCAGGTCGCCTATAGGTACAGTTGCAGTCAATCAAAAATAGGCCAATACTTATCATAGATTTCTGTAAAAATTTAGTTGTGTGAAATATATGTGTCTATTTGTTTTATTTATATGCATCTTAAATTAGGTATTATGCATTTAGTATGTGACATTTGTCAAATAACACAAAACAGAGAAAAATAGAAGAAAGTATGTCTCATGTAAATGAATTAACTAAAGGTGGAATAATCGCTAAAATTGACGGCGGGTGATCAGTGAGACAAAATGCAGCATTTTACAATGTGAACAGGAACACGGTTTTAAATATTTTAAGAAGATGGAGAAACGATGGAAGAATTAACCGAAATCCAGGCTCTGGATGTCCAAGAAAGTCAACTGCTCAATAGGATGCTGCTTTGATTAATACTTTAAGAGCACATCCATTTCAAACAGTAGTAGATGCTGTTGCGGCAACAATTTTTTCAGTGTTATGTCGTACAGGTCGCCGCAGAGTTGCTCATTCTGAATTAAAATGCCATGCAGCAGCAAAGAAAATATTAAACAACGGCAATAAAGAATCTAGATTGGGGTTTGCTTTAGAATACATTGCTCATGATGAATAATTTTGGAATTCTGTAATTTTACAGATGAAAAAGTTTTCCAATCTTCAAATCGTGGCAATATCCATGTTTATCGTCCTAGAAATTCAAGATTTAATAATAATTATATAAATTTTACAAATACCCTTTTCGTCTTTCCGTAAATATGTGGACACGGATATACGCGCAGGGCATAGTGAAGAAGCATAGAATTTTGGAAAATGTCCAGCTGCTCTTCCCTAACAATGGATTTATTTTCCAACAAGACAACTGTCCCATGCATACATCTCGAGTGGTGACTGAATACTTTCGACCACAATATAAATGTTCTTTCCTGGCCTAGTAAAAGCCCAGATCTGAATCCTGTGGAAAATGTATGGGCAATGTTAGAACAAAACCATTCGTAAGGCAAATATAAGATAAAGAGACATTGAGGGTTTGTTGGAAGTTATCAATAATGCTTGGGAAGAACTGAAGAATATTGTTTCCAATTATATAGATCTATGCTCAGGAGATTAGGAGAAGTTATAGAGCATAATGGCGGGATTACAAAATATTAACTGTGTATTTTTAATTATTATTAAGCTATTCTTTGTCATATCGTTATTATTACGACATAAACTATTACATCGTATGACATAAAGGAGTGCCACATTTGACGGAAAAGTGAAAGTCACATTTACATTATGGAACAGGAACTGGCTTGTTTTTTTTTCACCGCAACTGTACATTTTATTGGAAAATTTTCCGAAAACTTTGGACCTATACGATAATATCAAATTTAAAAAGTATCCCAGAAATGATAGCCTGAAATGAACCTTCAGAATATCACTTGTAACCGATTAAATTGTCTTACTGTGCGTTTCTTGTTTCAGGTTCAAGCTCAAATCAAGAGGAAGTGGAGTACGGCCATGTTCCGGCCTAGGGCGAACTCATGCACCGTCACCACCGTCTCGGTACGTAAGGTACTAGTATACACTAACCTACTAGGATTGGCTTTATGCAATTGAGCCCAGAACACGCGATTTTAACTGCACATAGCTATCGCACAAAGCATGTTTTGTCCGAAATTACGGCAGTTTTGCACGGTTTTTGGACAGCATTAAATCAGTATGGGAATAAAAAATACGACATAATATGGGACAAAAAAAGATATGAGTGGACGTGATGTAACACCTCTCCTCTTTAATTACATTACCTTAATTAAAGGGCCTCTCATCCAGGAGATGTGACGTAATGAATTTTTTCTTTGTCGCCTACGGCTGCTCAGTTAAATACGGAGGTCGTGGATAAGTGGATTTACTAGAGGCTGGCACTTAGATACCTTTAGATATATCACCAGAAAAATCACAGCTTGACAATGACCGGCTTGATCTACTTCTACTTAAATTTTGTATAAAAATACTTGGACGCCAGGTCAAGGGTACTTTAATAGTACAGAAGACCGCAGAAATGATCAGCCAATAATTATCAGCTGTGACCTCTTGTGACTCAGACTTTTCCCAGAGAAATAAAAGATAAAGATTTTTTTTAAAAACAATATATTACCAAATAATTTATATTACCAGTTGATGGTTCACAGTGATCTTAACTTAAAATTAAAATTTACAATTGGATTGCCTGAGGGGCGTTAAAAAGACTAAGAAAAGAAAAAGTGGTTCATTTCCGTATGTATGTCCAGATATAGCACTGGTAAGTATATCTTTCCTCTTATTCGTCTATTTGCTTATTTCTCAATGTAATGAAATGCTACAAACCCAAGATTACTTTTCACAATATATATATATATATATATATATATATATATATATATATATATATATATATATATATATATATATATATATATATATATATATATATATATATATATATTAATGATAATGACAGGCTAAAGACAAGCCGGCAGAAAAGGAAAGGAATGAATTTTGCGGATCACGCGTATAAATGTGCGTGCTTGTAGCGGGACGGAAAAGTAGGGGCAACGGTAGATGGTGAGTCGTTGTAAATTTCTACAAGGTCGCGCGGTTTTATTTCAAATATTTGAAATAAGAATTCAAACATTTGCCACAAAACGGAACGGAATTTATTTTACGTTACAGTGAGTGGAGGTTCGACACCTAATGTGTTATTCGTAGACATAGAAATGTATCAAAGACTTGAATCGAAAGAGTAAGAGGAAAATCTAGCAATGAATACCTCGGTATAACTATATTCTAAAAGTTTGTCTGTTAAGTGTAAAATACAGCACTAATTGCGTATAATGCATATATCCAATAAAAAATAAGATATGATATAATCTTTTTGGGTAACTCTATTGACATAGGAAGAATTCTAATTCTACAAATAACTGTAATCAATTATTTATAGACACGAAAATATAGTATTATGCTAGTATATCATTTACGAGGCTATAGTTCTTATACTAGAGCACAGTTCACTTTTTAACACTTAGATTCTTTGTAGTACAAATAAGTCTGCATACAAATATAAAAAAACATAATATATTCAAAGAAATGTCGAACACAATATAATAAAAATGCTATATAAAATGCATATTTATTACATATTATATATATATAGTACATAAAATGAATATTATTATGTATCTGATTTTAAAACTTTGTTTTATGTCTTTGTTTATAATTTATTATTATAGTAGGACTATAATTTGCAATATTCTACACAATACCTGTGATGGTATTAAAAGGAACCAATATATGATTATCTATATATCTATCTGAACCTCGAAATAAACTGACAACCCGTGAAAATCTGAGGCACAAATGCCACAAAACAGAATTATATTAACGCAATGTCTCGAATATTCTCATGATACCTCGTAGCAATATACATGCATGTGTGGAAAATGTAAAAAAATATCTAATTGATAGGTGAGTAAGCTTTATTAATCGATTTTATATATTATGAAGTACCTTTTTTTAAATATAACTGAAATACTTTCATTTATTATTATTGAGATGGCTATTTGACTGGCATAAAGTTTTGGCTTTTCATTGTCCTGCTTGTGGCCTGCTCATAACGTTTCGATTACTGAGTATTTGCACTCGCCTTTAGTCCAATGCTGACAAGTTTAGAAACTGCTATGGTAGTGGATATCCCTTGATTTTCCTTGAAGGTATATCAGTGCTCTTCCTTCGTCATGATGAATCTCTACATCTACCAATTTAATGCTGTGCCGTTCGGCCTAGGTGATCTGCAAATCCTGATTTTGCATACTTACCGCAATCAAAATAAATATGAATTTGGCATAATTCGCATAAAGCTGAAAATTGGTATAGATCTTAAATACATTGTTACAAATAATATATGAAAAATCCTCACTGATAATTTATTTCTCTGTGTTTTGTGTGATAGATTATTTTCACAGCTTCCTTCTAGATCCCACCACTGAGATATATGATTATATTCATTAAGTGAACTGCCAATAGAGGTATCTAGTAAATTTTTGATACAGATTTATATAGGTACGTGAAATTGAATGAGCGTAGCCTGGGTATACAAGGTAAATGGAAATAAATTATATAAAACAAAATATAATATAGCAATATTCAATAACCAAAACAATATATATATATATATATATATATATATATATATATATATATATATATATATATATATATATATATATATATATATATATATATATATATATATATATATATATATTTATATATATATATATATATATATATATATATATATATATATATATATATATATATATATATATATATATATATATATATATATATATATATATATATATATATATATATATATATATATATATATATATATATATATATATATATATATATATATATATATATATATATATATATATATATATATATATATATATATATATATATATACATATATATATATATATATATATATATATATATATATACATATATATATATATATATATATATATATATATATATATATATATATATATATATATATATATATATATATATATATATATATATATATTATTATGTTTTATTATGTATGATTCTAAATTTATTTGCCTTATCATATGTTGTGCACTAAAAGATGTTTTTATGCTACATATGTGCATGCATTTTGCTGCTTTGTGTTTAACAAAAGTGCACTAATTAAAAGCTAATTACAGTCCATTCACGTCGCTATAGAAAATCGATCAAAGCGTTCGAAAACGTTAAACGTTTTGTCGTTAATATAGGTAATCACAAGCCAAACAGAATTGAAGTGCTTACAGGGATAGTCGATGTATTTTTCGTTCATTTACAAATAATCACTACGGTAAAAAAATTTGTATCTGTTAGCTCGTGACACATAATTACGTACCGGAAAGTCTATATACTGAAATAAATACAAAACATCCGTTGCATATCATGAAGAGGAATTATGTAAGGAAAGGAACCAAGGAGAGACCCTTGCCCTTGCCTTAGGTACTTTCTCCAGTCAACAATTCGCTTTACTTAAAACTAACACGTTTAATAGGTCAACAGTGGAGAGTCTCAGGGATCTATTTTGGGACCACTGTTCATTATCGTTTACATTAGCGATTTATAAGATCACTTGTTTTCCGAGAAATGTTTTATTTATATACCATTTAATTATCAATTAACATCTAAAGTCGTCTGACTTATCTTATTATCAGATCTAATCTCGTTCCACCTTATTTCTATTTTGATTTAAATTATGACCACAAACAACCAAATATTCGCGACGAAAATGCCTCGGAATATTGAATGTCGATAACACAAACTCCGTCGTTGTGACAAGATAGGGGAGGAATTTCGGGTCGCTGCAATAGAAGTAATTAATTGAAATGTAAGCAATATAAAACACATTTTCGGATTAAATTATAACACCTCGTGCTTTTGATTAAACTCACCGTGGAAAAGAAAACAAGTTTGCCAATTAATTCCGGCAGACAAGCATACTGTTATTTTTAGCTTAAGAAACAGCAAACGCATCTGGGCTATGAGCTATTATCCGGCCTTTGAATGAACTGGATGCTCCGACAGCCCCCCTATTTTTCCCTTTATTTGCTTATAATATGAAACGGCGGAAATAAGGAGTAATTTATTGCCTTCTAGCCTGGGGCATGGTTCTGCAGACAAATAATAAATGCTCGAATTTACCTCAAAAATTATTTTAACCGACAATACAATCTTGTATACGATCAATTTCGGAATACTCATTAGATACAATCATTAAATTCAGGCCCATATTTCCCAATAGCCTGAGAAGGCTGTAGCCTAGGGCGGCAAATTCAAGTGCCACAAAATTATGTTTCTATAATGCATGAGACACTAAGAAAAAAAGAAATCGCTGACTCTAATCACTTCACGGACTGAAAGCGACACGACAATTCAATAATTTCCGTATTATACTAATGTTGTTAATATAAGTAATACAATTTATGCGTCATAGCTGTCATGTGCAGCTAGATGCGCTCATATGGATTCGGGAAGATAAACTAGTTTATAAATTTGTTTATCCTGATGTGGAAATTGCAATTTAAATGTGTATCTGCACACCTGCTACGAAGTGTTCTGGAGAACGTATCTTCTATAGGCTGCGAAGAGTGAAAAATTATCTAAGGGCATCGATGGGTCAGGAAAGGCTCAATGCTCTTGCTGTATTAAGCATCGAGTCTGCTTGCCCAGGAGTTGAACTACGATGACGTGATTGATGATTTTGAGAAAAGTTAGGCGTACGACACTGTAATATTTTTGCAGTATTTGTTTTAATTTATTTTGATGACTATAATAGTATGGAACTGTATCCTATTCGCCTATTCCTATAATAGTATGGAACTGTATCCATAATAATGTTGATTTTACTTGCAATAAACTAATTGTTTGCTAAAAATCGTGTTTTTATTAAATCGTAATTTTTTAAACAATTTAATTTGTAAAAATCATAAGTGTGGGGGCAATGGGGCGGCAAATATACGTTTGCCCAGGATTGAGATGATTTAAATCAGTTGACTAAAATCATAATTTTAATCAATCTGATTTTTTAAAATAAAATTATGATTATTTTTAAAAAATTTAGACATTTAAAAATGTATTTATTCAAAAAAAATAGACGCATTTTTTTTGTCATATTGTCATATTTATTATAATAATTAAAAAGGAATTTAGCTGCTTGGCTGCTTTTAAAAAAATTAAAATATAACTTTTATAGTCGAGTTTTGCTCCGTATCTGTAGCCTGAAAATATTTGTTTGTTTGTCGAAGATATAAACAGTTAGCATTATAACAAATAGGTACTTACTTATATATTAATAAAAACTAGCTAAAATTAGATTTGATTAATGAAACATTTCGTGATTTTAAAAAAAATCGCCTAGGGGCGCTAAATTAATAAATCCGGGCCTGATTAAATTGCATCAGGCGTTCTATATGTTCCAGTATTTGACAGACTTCATGATAAAAATCCGGTAATTGGATTCTAGGTATACCAGAATCCAATTGCCGGATTTTCAACTGCATTTTCCATAATAGTGTAATCGCTTACATGAAAAAATCATATTTTTAGCAATATCTACATACGAGGGCCGTTTAAAAGTTTAACGATCCTAGTTCTCGGCTCAGGGAAGCGATAGATAATTTTTATAGGGTAGTTTCGCATCGATTGTGAATACGTGTGTTTGTGTAGAAGTCGAATCAATTGAAGTTTAACTGTTTTATAACGTTCTACCTTGGAACTGCCATTGAAAGTTGCATCCAAATGTGAGCTACGTGGTGTGATTCGTTTTTGACTGGAAAATAAAACGGAGATGGAAATTCAGCAAGAATTAATTGTGTAGTGTATACGGTCAACAGTGTACGAGCCTTCACATGGTAGCACGATGGCGTATAGACTGTAACATTGACATATGAGACATAAAAAATTTGCAAAGGATACCCATAATTGCCGCAATGGGAGATCGGGGCAGTATAACTTTTCTTACAGCAAGTTAAAATCGTCACTATAAAGGCGCTTTCATTCAACATGTTTTGATAGAATACTAATAACTAATCAATTTTAACACAAAACCCATCAAAATAACACACTATATTAAAGAATTAGTAGTAGTAAAGAAGTATTATATTTCAAGAATTATTGTTGACCCCACTTTACCCCACGTTCGATGGTATTAGACAGCCAAATGAATGTGACACGGCCGAGGAACGTGTAAAATGGATCCGTAATATTTGAATGGCAAGAAACATTCTTATTCTGCATCACATTCACCATCAATTGTTTTATGATATGACGAAAGGTATATATAGCGTGATCAATATTTTGTTATACATGATAATGTCATAATGTGATGGGCGATGTATATAAAATTATTTGTTTTTCCTTAAATTCCTGGAAATCGGTTATACTTGACAACGCTGTTAAAAATACGATAACTTGGCTCCTTTTATCGATATGATGAGGGTTTTTGCTCGTTGTTTTTGTCTCATATTTCGATGTTACAAGTTACAGTACACAACTCGTAAACCGTCGTGACTAGTTGCATGATGAAGGTCGCGTAATGCGACCTGCGCAATCCACCACCGACGAAAACATTGCGCTCGTCAAACAGCTAATTGATGGAGATCCGCGGTACATACTCAACGAATGGACTCTGCTATTACCAAGTAGTGTAGTCGTTCTCCAATTCGAATAATCATTCATGACGTTCTTGGCCTCCGTAAAGTGAGAGCGCGATGGGTACCAAAGCGAAGAGTGGACGACCACCAAAAAAATTCAAGACCGTTGTCTGCCTGCGAAGTTTTAGCGATTGCCTTTTGGGACAACCATGGTGTTTTGTTGATAGACCTACAATACGGCAGTACCATCACGCGTTGACCTCATTCTGGTCTGGATAATCTGGGACCACATAACCATTGCTTCCGTTCCAGGCGGCCAAATTATTTTTCTTGTTTTCATTTCGAGTTGAATTAATATCAAATTTTTTGAGGAATGTTTATTTTAATTTGAGCCCTTTTAAATGTTTTCTTATTGACTTCGCGTTATTTTATCTTTTTATTTTCTTCTCGAACCTTTCGCTCTTTGCATTTACTTCTTGTATATTTTGCTACTTTCTTTCCCTTCAAATAGATGCTGCAATTTTTAAGTAGTGATTACAAAAGGTACTATTTCTGTCTCTCTCTCTCTGTTTTCTCTTTTTAAGGCTTTTTGGCCAGTGAAGAATGCTAAAGATTGAGGTAATGTTATAGCTCCAGAATTATTATTCCAACTTCAAATTCTTGGGTTCCCTTGATTCGCTATTGATGCTTGTTGAAATCTTGCAAAGCCCGGTTTAATTCATTACAGAAATTTTCGCTTTCTCCTATTTCGATGGGCATATTCTCAATATACAATAACGATCTTCTGCTTGCCGCTTATTAAAAAAAATAAAAAAAGCTCAAAATGATTTACAACCTCATTGTCACTTTCAAAGGATGTAAGCAAGAAAACTTTTATTGTTCTAAAATCCAAGACGGGTTCTTGCACTATTATTGCTATTATCAAGTGTGTATCAGCTTCTTCTCTTACATTTTGGATATTTGGACACACTCTGTTGCTTTAAAGCTAATCGTTGCTGTTGAATCACTTACATATTTTTTTATTACTTTGGAAAGCAGCTAGGCGAAATTTTCTTTCGTAAATTGCAGTAGAGTATGTTGTCGCCTCCATTCTAAGATCCCATTTTGCCAAGCAGCCTTTAAATGTTTAAAGGCGTCGTTGATGGAACGGCGGCAACATTCCACCAACTGTTATAAAGTGAACGGTTCAGCTTTCACAGACGTTCACGATTTGAAACTTAACCACCCAGAGGCTGATTCCAGAATGTTCTGCCATATATTTCATGCTGCCAAACTGAAAAATCACCCAGAGATTATCATCCTCGGTCCTGATACAGATATCTTTGTGTTAGCCATTTATTTCTGGCATAAATTAGAGAAGTTAGGTGGCCTAGGGTTGTGGTTTGAGGGATGCCAGTTCGCCGCACAGTCTCTTGGCTAAAATATATGTAATGTGTTAACGTTAAGGCAACAAGGCGCCGACGCCGCGTCGCTGGATTTTGTTCAGGATGCTTTGGGATGAACAGGGATGAACAACAACGGATGAACTTTGACACACATTGATCTGCCAACATTGGCTTAGCCCTAAAATTGTCAAGAGTGATGTACTTCCGATGCATTGTAATTACACTGTTTAAGAGCGTAAGCATATGTGTACCTATATTTGAGACCACTCATTTGCTTCAATTTGGCTGTGACTTACGAGAAGGCATCTTTTATCCAAAGCACTTGCTTTGGATATAAAGAGTATCTACCCAACACTTTAATAAAGTCGTGTAAATGTCACTCTAACTGTCGCACAATGTCCTTAACTTGCAAAAAAGCAACACATATGTTTTGTATACAGCAACTGTATATCTTTGTCTAAATGCGTAAACAATAATTATCAAAACTTGTAACAAAATAAAACACTGTTTTTGTAATATTAGCAGTAACTTTTGTTTTCTATCATTATTGCCTTAAAATTAAACATTTTCTATCTACTGACTTGTGTTCTGTTTTATTTATAACCGAAAAAAGTATACACATGTAGCCACAAGTTCCATGATTCTAAGCAATAGTCTTTCGAAGTACACTAACAGTGTTAGCAGCAGTGGGGACGGGGAAAGGACAGTGAGTAGTGTGGTGCGCACCACCATACCCACTGAGTTGCACTCAATGCCAACATCATTCATATTTATCTAAGTCTAGGATCAGTACAACAAATATCAGAAGTCAAAAAGCGGTCGGCATATTTTGCATGTGGTGTGGAAGTCCGGTCTAAAATGAGGATAGGTCATAAAGAAAACCTACTGTCTAAATTTGAGGTATATACGTTCAGCGGTTCGAGCTGGGCATTGATGAATTATTCAATCAGTCAGTCATTATAGTGTCTATTTCATTATTCTCTTTCTTTTCAGTACGTGCGATCCTCCTACCCAGCAAATGGTAAGGAGAAGGTATGACTAGGGGCCATCGGCCGAAGGGCCTCCCAATGGGTCTCGGACAGGAGGACATCTACCATCCTCGTGAAGAACCATGAAGAAGCGCAATGCGTCTAGACACGAATGGACTGTTTTGCAGAAGACACAGCAATATTATTGTAACTATTTTTGAAATAGGCACAGTACAAAATAAGATTTCAACGTCATTATGATGGTCCTTGGCTGACTGAATTTATCAATCTTTGATGAAATATTATTCAATACTTATACTCTCAATTGAATTTTTAAAATGGTAAGTCATAGTATCTATCTATTTAGTCTACTTTTTTCTTTGTTGTGCAATACAGTCTTACTTTGTACTGTGATAAGACAGTAAAACACTTTTAACCATCAAATGCTTTGCAAC
>CAXKVY010001100.1:0-22644 GCA_964058915.1 Tetropium fuscum
ATGTCGTACATTATGTCGTACAGGTCGCCGCAGAGTTGCTCATTCTGAATTAAAATGCCATGCAGCAGCAAAGAAAATATTAAACAACGGCAATAAAGAATCTAGATTGGGGTTTGCTTTAGAATACATTGCTCATGATGAATAATTTTGGAATTCTGTAATTTTACAGATGAAAAAGTTTTCCAATCTTCAAATCGTGGCAATATCCATGTTTATCGTCCTAGAAATTCAAGATTTAATAATAATTATATAAATTTTACAAATACCCTTTTCGTCTTTCCGTAAATATGTGGACACGGATATACGCGCAGGGCATAGTGAAGAAGCATAGAATTTTGGAAAATGTCCAGCTGCTCTTCCCTAACAATGGATTTATTTTCCAACAAGACAACTGTCCCATGCATACATCTCGAGTGGTGACTGAATACTTTCGACCACAATATAAATGTTCTTTCCTGGCCTAGTAAAAGCCCAGATCTGAATCCTGTGGAAAATGTATGGGCAATGTTAGAACAAAACCATTCGTAAGGCAAATATAAGATAAAGAGACATTGAGGGTTTGTTGGAAGTTATCAATAATGCTTGGGAAGAACTGAAGAATATTGTTTCCAATTATATAGATCTATGCTCAGGAGATTAGGAGAAGTTATAGAGCATAATGGCGGGATTACAAAATATTAACTGTGTATTTTTAATTATTATTAAGCTATTCTTTGTCATATCGTTATTATTACGACATAAACTATTACATCGTATGACATAAAGGAGTGCCACATTTGACGGAAAAGTGAAAGTCACATTTACATTATGGAACAGGAACTGGCTTGTTTTTTTTTCACCGCAACTGTACATTTTATTGGAAAATTTTCCGAAAACTTTGGACCTATACGATAATATCAAATTTAAAAAGTATCCCAGAAATGATAGCCTGAAATGAACCTTCAGAATATCACTTGTAACCGATTAAATTGTCTTACTGTGCGTTTCTTGTTTCAGGTTCAAGCTCAAATCAAGAGGAAGTGGAGTACGGCCATGTTCCGGCCTAGGGCGAACTCATGCACCGTCACCACCGTCTCGGTACGTAAGGTACTAGTATACACTAACCTACTAGGATTGGCTTTATGCAATTGAGCCCAGAACACGCGATTTTAACTGCACATAGCTATCGCACAAAGCATGTTTTGTCCGAAATTACGGCAGTTTTGCACGGTTTTTGGACAGCATTAAATCAGTATGGGAATAAAAAATACGACATAATATGGGACAAAAAAAGATATGAGTGGACGTGATGTAACACCTCTCCTCTTTAATTACATTACCTTAATTAAAGGGCCTCTCATCCAGGAGATGTGACGTAATGAATTTTTTCTTTGTCGCCTACGGCTGCTCAGTTAAATACGGAGGTCGTGGATAAGTGGATTTACTAGAGGCTGGCACTTAGATACCTTTAGATATATCACCAGAAAAATCACAGCTTGACAATGACCGGCTTGATCTACTTCTACTTAAATTTTGTATAAAAATACTTGGACGCCAGGTCAAGGGTACTTTAATAGTACAGAAGACCGCAGAAATGATCAGCCAATAATTATCAGCTGTGACCTCTTGTGACTCAGACTTTTCCCAGAGAAATAAAAGATAAAGATTTTTTTTAAAAACAATATATTACCAAATAATTTATATTACCAGTTGATGGTTCACAGTGATCTTAACTTAAAATTAAAATTTACAATTGGATTGCCTGAGGGGCGTTAAAAAGACTAAGAAAAGAAAAAGTGGTTCATTTCCGTATGTATGTCCAGATATAGCACTGGTAAGTATATCTTTCCTCTTATTCGTCTATTTGCTTATTTCTCAATGTAATGAAATGCTACAAACCCAAGATTACTTTTCACAATATATATATATATATATATATATATATATATATATATATATATATATATATATATATATATATATATATATATATATATATATATATATATATATATATTAATGATAATGACAGGCTAAAGACAAGCCGGCAGAAAAGGAAAGGAATGAATTTTGCGGATCACGCGTATAAATGTGCGTGCTTGTAGCGGGACGGAAAAGTAGGGGCAACGGTAGATGGTGAGTCGTTGTAAATTTCTACAAGGTCGCGCGGTTTTATTTCAAATATTTGAAATAAGAATTCAAACATTTGCCACAAAACGGAACGGAATTTATTTTACGTTACAGTGAGTGGAGGTTCGACACCTAATGTGTTATTCGTAGACATAGAAATGTATCAAAGACTTGAATCGAAAGAGTAAGAGGAAAATCTAGCAATGAATACCTCGGTATAACTATATTCTAAAAGTTTGTCTGTTAAGTGTAAAATACAGCACTAATTGCGTATAATGCATATATCCAATAAAAAATAAGATATGATATAATCTTTTTGGGTAACTCTATTGACATAGGAAGAATTCTAATTCTACAAATAACTGTAATCAATTATTTATAGACACGAAAATATAGTATTATGCTAGTATATCATTTACGAGGCTATAGTTCTTATACTAGAGCACAGTTCACTTTTTAACACTTAGATTCTTTGTAGTACAAATAAGTCTGCATACAAATATAAAAAAACATAATATATTCAAAGAAATGTCGAACACAATATAATAAAAATGCTATATAAAATGCATATTTATTACATATTATATATATATAGTACATAAAATGAATATTATTATGTATCTGATTTTAAAACTTTGTTTTATGTCTTTGTTTATAATTTATTATTATAGTAGGACTATAATTTGCAATATTCTACACAATACCTGTGATGGTATTAAAAGGAACCAATATATGATTATCTATATATCTATCTGAACCTCGAAATAAACTGACAACCCGTGAAAATCTGAGGCACAAATGCCACAAAACAGAATTATATTAACGCAATGTCTCGAATATTCTCATGATACCTCGTAGCAATATACATGCATGTGTGGAAAATGTAAAAAAATATCTAATTGATAGGTGAGTAAGCTTTATTAATCGATTTTATATATTATGAAGTACCTTTTTTTAAATATAACTGAAATACTTTCATTTATTATTATTGAGATGGCTATTTGACTGGCATAAAGTTTTGGCTTTTCATTGTCCTGCTTGTGGCCTGCTCATAACGTTTCGATTACTGAGTATTTGCACTCGCCTTTAGTCCAATGCTGACAAGTTTAGAAACTGCTATGGTAGTGGATATCCCTTGATTTTCCTTGAAGGTATATCAGTGCTCTTCCTTCGTCATGATGAATCTCTACATCTACCAATTTAATGCTGTGCCGTTCGGCCTAGGTGATCTGCAAATCCTGATTTTGCATACTTACCGCAATCAAAATAAATATGAATTTGGCATAATTCGCATAAAGCTGAAAATTGGTATAGATCTTAAATACATTGTTACAAATAATATATGAAAAATCCTCACTGATAATTTATTTCTCTGTGTTTTGTGTGATAGATTATTTTCACAGCTTCCTTCTAGATCCCACCACTGAGATATATGATTATATTCATTAAGTGAACTGCCAATAGAGGTATCTAGTAAATTTTTGATACAGATTTATATAGGTACGTGAAATTGAATGAGCGTAGCCTGGGTATACAAGGTAAATGGAAATAAATTATATAAAACAAAATATAATATAGCAATATTCAATAACCAAAACAATATATATATATATATATATATATATATATATATATATATATATATATATATATATATATATATATATATATATATATATATATATATATATATATATATATATATATATATATATATATATATATATATATATATATATATATATATATATATATATATATATATATATATATATATATATATATATATATATATATATATATATATATATATATATATATATATATATATATATATATATATATATATATATATATATATATATATATATATATATATATATATATATATATATATATATATATATATATATATATATATATATATATATATATATATATATATATATACATATATATATATATATATATATATATATATATATATATATATATATATATATATATATATATATATATATATATATATATATATATATTATTATGTTTTATTATGTATGATTCTAAATTTATTTGCCTTATCATATGTTGTGCACTAAAAGATGTTTTTATGCTACATATGTGCATGCATTTTGCTGCTTTGTGTTTAACAAAAGTGCACTAATTAAAAGCTAATTACAGTCCATTCACGTCGCTATAGAAAATCGATCAAAGCGTTCGAAAACGTTAAACGTTTTGTCGTTAATATAGGTAATCACAAGCCAAACAGAATTGAAGTGCTTACAGGGATAGTCGATGTATTTTTCGTTCATTTACAAATAATCACTACGGTAAAAAAATTTGTATCTGTTAGCTCGTGACACATAATTACGTACCGGAAAGTCTATATACTGAAATAAATACAAAACATCCGTTGCATATCATGAAGAGGAATTATGTAAGGAAAGGAACCAAGGAGAGACCCTTGCCCTTGCCTTAGGTACTTTCTCCAGTCAACAATTCGCTTTACTTAAAACTAACACGTTTAATAGGTCAACAGTGGAGAGTCTCAGGGATCTATTTTGGGACCACTGTTCATTATCGTTTACATTAGCGATTTATAAGATCACTTGTTTTCCGAGAAATGTTTTATTTATATACCATTTAATTATCAATTAACATCTAAAGTCGTCTGACTTATCTTATTATCAGATCTAATCTCGTTCCACCTTATTTCTATTTTGATTTAAATTATGACCACAAACAACCAAATATTCGCGACGAAAATGCCTCGGAATATTGAATGTCGATAACACAAACTCCGTCGTTGTGACAAGATAGGGGAGGAATTTCGGGTCGCTGCAATAGAAGTAATTAATTGAAATGTAAGCAATATAAAACACATTTTCGGATTAAATTATAACACCTCGTGCTTTTGATTAAACTCACCGTGGAAAAGAAAACAAGTTTGCCAATTAATTCCGGCAGACAAGCATACTGTTATTTTTAGCTTAAGAAACAGCAAACGCATCTGGGCTATGAGCTATTATCCGGCCTTTGAATGAACTGGATGCTCCGACAGCCCCCCTATTTTTCCCTTTATTTGCTTATAATATGAAACGGCGGAAATAAGGAGTAATTTATTGCCTTCTAGCCTGGGGCATGGTTCTGCAGACAAATAATAAATGCTCGAATTTACCTCAAAAATTATTTTAACCGACAATACAATCTTGTATACGATCAATTTCGGAATACTCATTAGATACAATCATTAAATTCAGGCCCATATTTCCCAATAGCCTGAGAAGGCTGTAGCCTAGGGCGGCAAATTCAAGTGCCACAAAATTATGTTTCTATAATGCATGAGACACTAAGAAAAAAAGAAATCGCTGACTCTAATCACTTCACGGACTGAAAGCGACACGACAATTCAATAATTTCCGTATTATACTAATGTTGTTAATATAAGTAATACAATTTATGCGTCATAGCTGTCATGTGCAGCTAGATGCGCTCATATGGATTCGGGAAGATAAACTAGTTTATAAATTTGTTTATCCTGATGTGGAAATTGCAATTTAAATGTGTATCTGCACACCTGCTACGAAGTGTTCTGGAGAACGTATCTTCTATAGGCTGCGAAGAGTGAAAAATTATCTAAGGGCATCGATGGGTCAGGAAAGGCTCAATGCTCTTGCTGTATTAAGCATCGAGTCTGCTTGCCCAGGAGTTGAACTACGATGACGTGATTGATGATTTTGAGAAAAGTTAGGCGTACGACACTGTAATATTTTTGCAGTATTTGTTTTAATTTATTTTGATGACTATAATAGTATGGAACTGTATCCTATTCGCCTATTCCTATAATAGTATGGAACTGTATCCATAATAATGTTGATTTTACTTGCAATAAACTAATTGTTTGCTAAAAATCGTGTTTTTATTAAATCGTAATTTTTTAAACAATTTAATTTGTAAAAATCATAAGTGTGGGGGCAATGGGGCGGCAAATATACGTTTGCCCAGGATTGAGATGATTTAAATCAGTTGACTAAAATCATAATTTTAATCAATCTGATTTTTTAAAATAAAATTATGATTATTTTTAAAAAATTTAGACATTTAAAAATGTATTTATTCAAAAAAAATAGACGCATTTTTTTTGTCATATTGTCATATTTATTATAATAATTAAAAAGGAATTTAGCTGCTTGGCTGCTTTTAAAAAAATTAAAATATAACTTTTATAGTCGAGTTTTGCTCCGTATCTGTAGCCTGAAAATATTTGTTTGTTTGTCGAAGATATAAACAGTTAGCATTATAACAAATAGGTACTTACTTATATATTAATAAAAACTAGCTAAAATTAGATTTGATTAATGAAACATTTCGTGATTTTAAAAAAAATCGCCTAGGGGCGCTAAATTAATAAATCCGGGCCTGATTAAATTGCATCAGGCGTTCTATATGTTCCAGTATTTGACAGACTTCATGATAAAAATCCGGTAATTGGATTCTAGGTATACCAGAATCCAATTGCCGGATTTTCAACTGCATTTTCCATAATAGTGTAATCGCTTACATGAAAAAATCATATTTTTAGCAATATCTACATACGAGGGCCGTTTAAAAGTTTAACGATCCTAGTTCTCGGCTCAGGGAAGCGATAGATAATTTTTATAGGGTAGTTTCGCATCGATTGTGAATACGTGTGTTTGTGTAGAAGTCGAATCAATTGAAGTTTAACTGTTTTATAACGTTCTACCTTGGAACTGCCATTGAAAGTTGCATCCAAATGTGAGCTACGTGGTGTGATTCGTTTTTGACTGGAAAATAAAACGGAGATGGAAATTCAGCAAGAATTAATTGTGTAGTGTATACGGTCAACAGTGTACGAGCCTTCACATGGTAGCACGATGGCGTATAGACTGTAACATTGACATATGAGACATAAAAAATTTGCAAAGGATACCCATAATTGCCGCAATGGGAGATCGGGGCAGTATAACTTTTCTTACAGCAAGTTAAAATCGTCACTATAAAGGCGCTTTCATTCAACATGTTTTGATAGAATACTAATAACTAATCAATTTTAACACAAAACCCATCAAAATAACACACTATATTAAAGAATTAGTAGTAGTAAAGAAGTATTATATTTCAAGAATTATTGTTGACCCCACTTTACCCCACGTTCGATGGTATTAGACAGCCAAATGAATGTGACACGGCCGAGGAACGTGTAAAATGGATCCGTAATATTTGAATGGCAAGAAACATTCTTATTCTGCATCACATTCACCATCAATTGTTTTATGATATGACGAAAGGTATATATAGCGTGATCAATATTTTGTTATACATGATAATGTCATAATGTGATGGGCGATGTATATAAAATTATTTGTTTTTCCTTAAATTCCTGGAAATCGGTTATACTTGACAACGCTGTTAAAAATACGATAACTTGGCTCCTTTTATCGATATGATGAGGGTTTTTGCTCGTTGTTTTTGTCTCATATTTCGATGTTACAAGTTACAGTACACAACTCGTAAACCGTCGTGACTAGTTGCATGATGAAGGTCGCGTAATGCGACCTGCGCAATCCACCACCGACGAAAACATTGCGCTCGTCAAACAGCTAATTGATGGAGATCCGCGGTACATACTCAACGAATGGACTCTGCTATTACCAAGTAGTGTAGTCGTTCTCCAATTCGAATAATCATTCATGACGTTCTTGGCCTCCGTAAAGTGAGAGCGCGATGGGTACCAAAGCGAAGAGTGGACGACCACCAAAAAAATTCAAGACCGTTGTCTGCCTGCGAAGTTTTAGCGATTGCCTTTTGGGACAACCATGGTGTTTTGTTGATAGACCTACAATACGGCAGTACCATCACGCGTTGACCTCATTCTGGTCTGGATAATCTGGGACCACATAACCATTGCTTCCGTTCCAGGCGGCCAAATTATTTTTCTTGTTTTCATTTCGAGTTGAATTAATATCAAATTTTTTGAGGAATGTTTATTTTAATTTGAGCCCTTTTAAATGTTTTCTTATTGACTTCGCGTTATTTTATCTTTTTATTTTCTTCTCGAACCTTTCGCTCTTTGCATTTACTTCTTGTATATTTTGCTACTTTCTTTCCCTTCAAATAGATGCTGCAATTTTTAAGTAGTGATTACAAAAGGTACTATTTCTGTCTCTCTCTCTCTGTTTTCTCTTTTTAAGGCTTTTTGGCCAGTGAAGAATGCTAAAGATTGAGGTAATGTTATAGCTCCAGAATTATTATTCCAACTTCAAATTCTTGGGTTCCCTTGATTCGCTATTGATGCTTGTTGAAATCTTGCAAAGCCCGGTTTAATTCATTACAGAAATTTTCGCTTTCTCCTATTTCGATGGGCATATTCTCAATATACAATAACGATCTTCTGCTTGCCGCTTATTAAAAAAAATAAAAAAAGCTCAAAATGATTTACAACCTCATTGTCACTTTCAAAGGATGTAAGCAAGAAAACTTTTATTGTTCTAAAATCCAAGACGGGTTCTTGCACTATTATTGCTATTATCAAGTGTGTATCAGCTTCTTCTCTTACATTTTGGATATTTGGACACACTCTGTTGCTTTAAAGCTAATCGTTGCTGTTGAATCACTTACATATTTTTTTATTACTTTGGAAAGCAGCTAGGCGAAATTTTCTTTCGTAAATTGCAGTAGAGTATGTTGTCGCCTCCATTCTAAGATCCCATTTTGCCAAGCAGCCTTTAAATGTTTAAAGGCGTCGTTGATGGAACGGCGGCAACATTCCACCAACTGTTATAAAGTGAACGGTTCAGCTTTCACAGACGTTCACGATTTGAAACTTAACCACCCAGAGGCTGATTCCAGAATGTTCTGCCATATATTTCATGCTGCCAAACTGAAAAATCACCCAGAGATTATCATCCTCGGTCCTGATACAGATATCTTTGTGTTAGCCATTTATTTCTGGCATAAATTAGAGAAGTTAGGTGGCCTAGGGTTGTGGTTTGAGGGATGCCAGTTCGCCGCACAGTCTCTTGGCTAAAATATATGTAATGTGTTAACGTTAAGGCAACAAGGCGCCGACGCCGCGTCGCTGGATTTTGTTCAGGATGCTTTGGGATGAACAGGGATGAACAACAACGGATGAACTTTGACACACATTGATCTGCCAACATTGGCTTAGCCCTAAAATTGTCAAGAGTGATGTACTTCCGATGCATTGTAATTACACTGTTTAAGAGCGTAAGCATATGTGTACCTATATTTGAGACCACTCATTTGCTTCAATTTGGCTGTGACTTACGAGAAGGCATCTTTTATCCAAAGCACTTGCTTTGGATATAAAGAGTATCTACCCAACACTTTAATAAAGTCGTGTAAATGTCACTCTAACTGTCGCACAATGTCCTTAACTTGCAAAAAAGCAACACATATGTTTTGTATACAGCAACTGTATATCTTTGTCTAAATGCGTAAACAATAATTATCAAAACTTGTAACAAAATAAAACACTGTTTTTGTAATATTAGCAGTAACTTTTGTTTTCTATCATTATTGCCTTAAAATTAAACATTTTCTATCTACTGACTTGTGTTCTGTTTTATTTATAACCGAAAAAAGTATACACATGTAGCCACAAGTTCCATGATTCTAAGCAATAGTCTTTCGAAGTACACTAACAGTGTTAGCAGCAGTGGGGACGGGGAAAGGACAGTGAGTAGTGTGGTGCGCACCACCATACCCACTGAGTTGCACTCAATGCCAACATCATTCATATTTATCTAAGTCTAGGATCAGTACAACAAATATCAGAAGTCAAAAAGCGGTCGGCATATTTTGCATGTGGTGTGGAAGTCCGGTCTAAAATGAGGATAGGTCATAAAGAAAACCTACTGTCTAAATTTGAGGTATATACGTTCAGCGGTTCGAGCTGGGCATTGATGAATTATTCAATCAGTCAGTCATTATAGTGTCTATTTCATTATTCTCTTTCTTTTCAGTACGTGCGATCCTCCTACCCAGCAAATGGTAAGGAGAAGGTATGACTAGGGGCCATCGGCCGAAGGGCCTCCCAATGGGTCTCGGACAGGAGGACATCTACCATCCTCGTGAAGAACCATGAAGAAGCGCAATGCGTCTAGACACGAATGGACTGTTTTGCAGAAGACACAGCAATATTATTGTAACTATTTTTGAAATAGGCACAGTACAAAATAAGATTTCAACGTCATTATGATGGTCCTTGGCTGACTGAATTTATCAATCTTTGATGAAATATTATTCAATACTTATACTCTCAATTGAATTTTTAAAATGGTAAGTCATAGTATCTATCTATTTAGTCTACTTTTTTCTTTGTTGTGCAATACAGTCTTACTTTGTACTGTGATAAGACAGTAAAACACTTTTAACCATCAAATGCTTTGCAACTATTACCTTTAAGGAATATCCTCTAGCTACATCAGCCGAGATAATGTTTTTATAACAGCGTGTAACAGCAAATGTGTACAACGTCTACGTCTAAGTGCAGACTTGATTTTGTCCTGAAAGATCAATTGACCAACCCAATTAGTAAGTAATTCAACAATACTTCTAGCTATTTAAAATAGAAGGGTATTTGGATGTTGAATGAATATATATAGAGTGGTTATTTTACAGTTTCAGATAGGATATGAATTTTATTTGCTACTCATTTGTAATCGTCAATTTACCAAGTTTATTTTTACAAGCAACTAACTTTTTACAGGTTAACTGTCAATCTTACAAGTTAGTAGCATTATATAGGTACATTATAGGCCAGAAAAATAAGGAAAAAATGAGCGAACTTTTTACTTTGATTTTTTAATAGAAAAGTGTGTATATATATATATATATATATATATATATATATATATATATATATATATATATATATATATATATATATATATATATATATATATATATATATATATATATATATATATGATATTTCGCATTTTATGACTAAAAAATACCAATATCTCCAAGAAAATTATTTTTTTCGAAGATAAGTTTCAAATATTTTTTTTCTTTGAATATTAAGAAATAAAAATTTGTAGGTATATAATAAAATGGAAAATTTAAATTTTATGACAAAAGGAAAGGAATTTTCTGTAGCTACAAAGGTGCAAAGATAATAATAAAAAATTTATATCAATATTTGATCCGAAATATTGATATCCTTATTTATTATTTATAATTTAAAAAAAAATAATCTAAAAAGTTTTAAAAATGAAAAAAAAATCAGAAACCAGAATTTTTTAAGAGTAATTGATTTTTGAGCTTCAATTATGATAGTAAAATTTTAGTACAATCAATTTAAATAATTCAGCTTATTTTGAACCTCCTCTGAGGTGAGTGATCTTCATACTCTAACACATTTTACAAAAATCAAAGTATAATTGTGATTAGAAAGATACAAATGTTTCTATCCTATCTATATGAAAATCTACAGTTATTTCAAAATTACTGTCGTAAGAAATACCGCCCATTTTATGGAGAATCTTCAGGATTGTTAGCAACTAAAAGTATATATCTGCAAAGCAAATTTATATCACCTAAAATTAAAATATATATAATCTCTTTACATTTCAATAGTCTAAGCCAACATGGAGCTATTTAATATTATTAAATAAACAAATATCTATAAAATAAAAAAAATCATAAAATACATCCAACACAAAATGCTGTATGTTACTGGTGGTTGCGTATGTGACATATTTTCTGACCTTAAAACCTACACTTTTCTATAAAAAAATCTGAGTAAAAAAGTTCGCTTAATTCATCTTTTTATGTCTAACTTTCCTCGACTATAGAGAATTATGTTTTATTTGTATAATATATGTTAAACATCATGGTACAACTGTTATTTCCCGTAATACAAAATTTGGACGAAGAAATAGTTGAAATTGAACTATTAAAGCTTACTACAAATTATTGAGGATTTTTGGTAATCGAAATTGAATATCTATCCGATATTTACAACTGAATAACAAATAAAATATATAACAATACACGCAAGGTCCCGGTTTTTACTCGTCTACGACTCGCCAATCGTGTCCTTCTGTCCACCAGTAAAAACCTTCTTACCATGCTAGTATTATTATGTACTATTGTACGTACTGAATACAATATGTATGCAAAGTCAGCTTTTACTAGATAATATTTAGGTCCTGTTGTTTGTCCATGTTTCGCTGTCTTGGTGCAATTTTTACCCCCGCCTGTATATACCAAATCTTTTGTATATGTTTGTGTACATACTTTTGTACTACTTTGTTATGAATTAAGATCTGTCTGTATTGAGTGTTAAATAAAAGTTTGTTTAATCGAGGGAGTCTTCTTACAACCCTGAACACTAATATTCTGACTAGTTTAAATCGTGTCCACTTATATGAAACACCGGACGCTAGGCAAAAAAAAATATAACTACTTAGTAGTTCAGTCAGCCAAGGTTTAGAAACGACGTTTCCAGGAAAAAATGTGAAAAGTTTTTTTCTTACCGGTTCTTTATGACTTTTAGGCTGCTGAAGGTTTGTCACCTCGCCAGGCGACGGCTTTACCATGAAAATAGCAAATATTCAAATCTTGCGGCACTTTTTTCAGTTTTTTTACTATAACTCGAAAACTAAGGATTTTTTATTATAACTAGATCAAAATAAAGCAAACAAAATTTCCTAACAATACGTATATTAACTCTAAGGTCTGGACAATCCATAACGTCGTTAGATCGTTTTAAAAGCCAAACTCATCTAATGATCGTCAGGCGCCTTAAATTCGGCACATTCGATTATACAGGTGATTAGTGTTATACTTACATGTTCTTTTTTATGAGAGCATTAATCGATGAAATACGAAAAAGCAAAGAGTACAGAATTATGATAGGGCAGGTTGAAAAATATTTATTGACGAAATCATAAATTTTAATGAAAGCCACAGAAATTTTTTTTTTTTGACGTGACGGCTATTTGACAGCAAAATTTGTCCCATTTTGAAGATGCTGCCAAACTCATTTGCCAATTTCGTAAATCAGCCAGACTTATTTTTAATTACAGTTGATAATTATAACAATTTATATGCTAAATTTCAAGCCTGGAAAAATAAGGATTACGGATCTGCAAAATCGGTAAAAATTTTTTAATCCGCAAATTTTGAGCCAGGCTCACTTTCCGCTATCTGAGATAAGCCAGACTGCTTTTATAAACTTAATGTTCCAGTTTAGTAGTTGTAAAATATTTATGACTGGGACTTACAAAAATCCAGAAATTTTAGCCAGATTCACAAATTCTTATTTTTTGTCATTAAGAGAACAGATTAAAACATATACACCGACTGGGAAAATAAGTACGAAAAAAAATCACTGCCTGCTGGACTATAAGCTTCCTGGAGCTTCTATTTTTCATTCTTTTTGACAAAGTACGCCACCATAACTTTCTTGCTAATATGTTGGTTATATCATATCATTTCTTGAAAATCTTCAATTTTGAATCTTCAAAATCTTCTTGTATGAATTTTCATATCGCTCCCTTTATTTCTCAGGAATTAATTAAAACATCCAACATTCCATGCCTTTTCTAATTCCACATCTACGGACGAATCGCCCATTTTACAAACACTTTGCTGTTTTAAATTATCGTAAATAATACAACAAAGCGTCGTAAAATTTGAGTACTACCAATTGCTGATAAATAACACCATAGCCTACCTACCAGTTCGAGAATTGTCATTTTCGTCATTAAGAAAGCCGTGACTGAAAAATAAATATATAAATAGATTTCAAAAACATCATTTTTGACATAAAAACCCTACATAAAAATTAAACGTACATGTTATACCGTTCTCAAACCATTGTCTTCAAATGGCATGATACCCTTACCGTTCTTGATACTTAATGTACTATAAAACCCTGCACAGTTCGTTACCTCTTATTTATTAATGCCCTAAAAAAGCTCTATAGCTTGGCTTATAGGTAATTCTTAATCTTACTATTATTGCATTTGCAATCGAGTGTGGAGTTCGGCTTCTTGAGTTTCCAGTTAAGCAAATTATATTTTCCCTGTGATCTAATCATTTCATTGGATGTCTTATACCCCCACGCACTTCAGTTCATACAGATATATATATATATATATATATATATATATATATATATATATATATATATATATATATATATATATATATATATATATATATATATATATAACCAGGACATATTCCTGTTACATAAACGGGAATTATACGTCTCAAGGAAATTTGCTTCGGTCGACATGAGCCCAGTCGACTGTCAATTGTTTGTTATACCTTCGAATTCAGGAGGTAAGTTTAATTGATATGGAACGAAATGTATTCAGAGAGAAGTGGTGGCAGTTACCGGGCTCGACTCAAAAATATTTCTTTATGTCAGTTGTAAAAGTTCAGATTGAAGTATTTAAAAGTTAAAAGTATTACAAGTTCTCAGTAAAACTCTCTGTAAAACTTTGTAAAAATGAAAGCACTTAATGCTTAAAATATTTGACAGGGATCTGGAATCTGGAATATGTCCGGAGTGCGGATCGAGATCCGCTGCAGTTAGGCCCCATTGGGCCCCTTGTGCTTCCTCCGTGAGGGAAATGTCTCCCTAGGTCATCGACCAGCCCAATGTTGTACAAAAGGTGATGATGTTGCCCAGGGGCATTTCCCTCAAATTGGCCATAGAAGGCCAACGTTCCCCCAATATGGATTCTCTGGTCGATGACACGGCGGGACATTCGCAAAGTACATGCTCGATCGTTTCATCTTCTTGTTCACATCCTCTGCAGATGGGTGTGTCACTTTGTCTCATGTTATAGAGGTGTTTCCTTACCCGGCAGTGTCCGGTTAGGATTCCTGTAACAAATCGCAGTTTACCCCTGGACATTGCCAGATAGTTCCTCGCCGTCTCTTCGCTGGGATATCTCAAGAGATTTCTGGCCAGCTGACAGCTACTTGTTTCATCCCATAACGTCTTAAATTTTATGTGGGTGTTTTCCTTTATTAATTGGAGTTTCGCTGCAACTGGTAGCGTACTTGAAGGACCAGGCCCAAGGATACTCAGGTTGGCTGCCTTCTTGGCCAGTTTGTCAGCTTCTATATTGCCGTTGAATTGTGAGTGTCCTTTGACCCAGCACAGGCAGATGTTATTCATCTGACATGCTCTCACAAGTGCTTGGTGACATTCCCATGTTGATCCTTTAGTTATTTTATAATTTTTCAGGGCCAGTAGTGGTTGTCTACTATCTGTGCAGATTCTTATTGTCTTGCCCGTTATTTCTCTGCGAGCAATCTCTTGTGCGGCTATGGTTATACCAGCGAGTTCTGTTTGTACTACACTGGCATTTTTATCCATAGTCCAGCTGCATCGGAGTCGCAGATTCCTGGAATATATACCACAGCCTGCTCCATCCTTTTTCTTTGATCCGTCCGTGAAGACATAGTTTGCACCTTCAACGCCGCCCTCGTCTTCACCAGTAGTATGTATGGTGTAAGGTTTATCAAAGACAAGCCGAGGCGGAATACCATCTGCACATGCCTGTAAAAGGGGTATCTTTCTGACAGCCTCAGTCCACAGGCGGCTTCTGGTTTGGCCACAGCTTGCATTTGGTAGTATGCCAACAGATTTAAGGCGAGTCATGGTAGTCAGAGCCACTTCTTCTAGATGTAGGTCTAGTGGTGGAAGACACAGCATTATCTCCATTGCTCTCGTTGGTGTTGTTCGCATGGCTCCGGTTATGCTCATACAGGCAACTCTTTGTATCTGGCCTAGCTTGAGTTTTGCTGTTATTTGTTGACTCTTGGCCCACCAGACAACAGCTCCATAGGCCAACATTGGTCTTATGATAGCAGTGTAAATCCACAGGACCACCCTGGGTTTCATTCCCCGGGTTTTCCCTACGGTCCTGCTCGTATGATATGTAGGCCTTATTTATTCTTCTGTCGAGGTGAAGATTCCAATTTAATTTAGCATCGAAAGTTACCTCCAAGTATTTCACCTGTGGTGCAAAATTTAGTGCTGTGTTTAGGAGAACATGTGCTCTCATTAGCTCCAGTTTTCTTTTCCTTGTAAAGAGTACCATCTCCGGGGTTGACGGATAGGGCATACTCCTCACACCAATTTTCGATTATTCTTAGGGCCATCTGCATTCTCTGACAGAGAGCTCCTTCGAATTTTCCATTAAGCAGTATCGTTAAGTCATCTGCGTATGCAATTGTGTAGAATCCTTCCACGTTGAGGTGGTTTAGGAGGCTGTCAAGAACCAGATTCCATAGCAGTGGTGATAAAACACGTCCCTGCGGACAGCCTTTCGCAACCAGTCCTCTTATGACAGTGTCTCCTACACTGATTTGTACTGCTCTTTTAGAGAGCATGATATCCAGCTGCTCACAGTATGAGGAACGTTCCTATGTGTTAGGGCCGCTGTGATTTTAGGAAAGGTGGTCTTGTCAAACGTACCCTCTATATCTATGAAGACACCCAGGGTGGATTCCTCATGATCCAGGGATTTCTCAATCCGACCTGCTACCACATGGAGGGCAGTATCGGTGGATTTTCCTGGCGTGTATGCATGTTGGTTGGGGTGCACGGGATTGTTAGTCAATGTTACATCCCTCAGATATCGCTCACATAGCTTCTCCATTGTCTTCAGTAGAAATGAAGTTATGCTAATAGGACGGTATGCTTTGGGGGTGGAATAGTCCATCCTCCCTGCTTTTGGTATGAACAATACTTTTACTTCTCTCCATGTCATTGGGATATAGAGGTGTGCTAAGCACATCCTAAACATCCCAACTAGGTGCGGCAGTAGTTTATCCAGGCCCCACTGAAGTAGTGCTGGATATATGCCGTCGATGCCCGGCGATTTGAATGGGGAGAAGCTCTGAGATTTGACAGGGATGCTACTGTTATTTCACATAAATTATGATCATTGATACAAGTTATGAAATTTACGCAAATGTTTACAAAAAATGTTTACAAAAAAATTATGGCAAATATAAAAAGACATGTATTTTAATATGTATTTTCTCCATTTAATTCCCGCACTCTATGTCCCAGTCTACCTCGCTCACCCTAATGTCACTCAAAGCATTCTCAAAGCTTTCTAGATCACAGCTAAATTGACACCCATCCACTGTTACTTCGCTGATGTCACTCTCCTTTTTATAGAACATGTTAACATAGTACCCTCCTTCATTCTGTCTCAACTCCCAGATCACAACGCTGGCAAAATCAGGTGGTATTAAATCAAAAGCCCCTATGCTGTTTAAAACAGCCACTACGGTACTTTCGTGGCCTGATAACATTAAGAATTTAGCAGTATCTTCCACGCCATCAACAACGTTATCAAAATAAGTCAGCAGATAATCCCAAAAAGGGCCAATACGAAACCTCTGCAAAGCTTTCGTGTACGTGGATTTAGTTAGATCTAAACCAGCTAGGTAGTTGATTTGATCTTCGTCTAAAGAATCAGCCCATGATGGTACGAAGGAGGAATTGTAGCTTCTATACACGGAGAAGATTGATTGTATGCTTGTGATAAAGCTAATATCGTTAACTATCCATCCAGTATGATTCGACAAAAACTCAAATAGGGCGGACTGTTCTTCGTTTATTTTTACGAAAAACTCATATTTGTCTACTTTCTTAAGCAACTTCTTGTACTTCTTGCACTTTTTCTTCATTTTAAGTACCAAGTCCTCTTTCACGGCAGTAGTGTGGATTGGTATAGGTTGCCAATTAATATCATCATTCCAAACCTGCGCATTTGCGGGCGGATATAACCCTGCCAAATTCGCTGCTGCTGACATCAACGTTCTATCTGAATCTGAAGACTTGACATAGATATCATCGCTGGAGTATTCTATAGGAAGGAAATCGTGGTACCTGTTTCTGAACCATTTCCCTAGAGCGTAGTGCCTCTGCTTGCCTTTCTGAAATAAAATAATCAGTTTATTGGTTTCATATGTCGTGTTGCAAGTTTACGTTAGTTAATTGTGCGAAACCCATGGGCCAGTAGGTGGTGTTGTAGTATTGGTCATTTGGGAATGAGGTCTTTGGGGCTCTATCGCCATGTCTGAATAGCTGAAATAGAAAGAAAATGGATGAACTATGTTAGCATTACCTATATGAATCCTATAAATTTACTATGTGGCAGTTTCATAAGGATTTGTATATTATGCAACGGAAGTCGAGCGATTTTGTCAATGTCAGTTTTTCGAGCAAAATTACTGATTGGCAACATTTTGAGTTAAAAAGAAATGTATCCATAAATGAAAAGCTCGAGTGTTTTTTGACAAAATAAATTAACGGCAGAATACGTGAACGAACAACAACAATAATTATATTTATTTATATACCTAATTCTTTGAGGGAACAATTATTAAAAATATAAATTGTTTGGTTTGGTGTACCGATTTCAATATTCTGTTCTCTAGTTTCCACACATGTCGAAACTAGATCGATCAAAACTACATCGATTTGGAGGTGGGATTTAATTGTTGATGATGAGTATCCGGTTATCTTTATAAGTTGTTGGTCACTTACCCCTGCTTTGGCTAAATGGGAAACTATACTGGCACGGTTTGACTGATTGGTAATATTATTATTTGCGATGTCCACTAATTTTAGCTGCAGAATTTTTTATCCAAGTAGATATCGTATTATTTCCCAGTGGAACATTTTTTACCAACCTTTAGAATTTGTGTTTTTCCAAGAGAGTTGACTTTAAAAAGATCGTTCGAATAATATGTTTTTGTGTTAAGTGTAATGTTAACAATGTAACGGGACAAATAGTTATCTCTGTATTTTTTTATTATCCATTTGGTGTCTGCAAATTGTTACACCCCATGTTAGAATAACTGACTTTTTACCTATTCAAACATGCTGCATCGCTAAGGATTGTGTATCCTAATCTATTTAGATTTGAGAACTGTTCTTTGTAGTGCTTATGTAGGAACCTTATAGCAGTTTACTAATTTCATTGTTGTTAATCTAGGCAATAGATAATCTTGGCAAAATACAATATTATAGCAATTGGCAAAGTTAGCCCTAGTTCAGTTGTGTCACAGGCATTGCGTGCCGATTCTGCTTTCCCCTTCCTCGCAGACCGCCCGTGGAAGACCAGAACACGAGCGCATACATAGGGCGCCAGGTCCTTGCTGGGAACAGTTAGTGGTGATTTGTACAGAGTGGACCAGAAACGTGAAGCGAGATTAAAGTGTATTAACATGCCTACGGTATATTGTTCAGTAGATAGCTGCACAACAAAGTGTGGATGTGTATTATCATTTTCCCGGTGTGCAAAAGATGAAGCTAAGTGAGCTTACATTTGTTTTAATTATTATATTTTACGTTTGTTTTTTTTAGAATAAGCTATAAAAAATAGAAGATAATTTTATTGTTTTAAGCGTATATTTAGATATTTCGCCAATTTTAGTTAACTAATTTAAATATTTATATTGAAAGCTGTATACTCGCGTATACATTGATTGTTAAACGGTTTTATTTAGCATGACTTCGTATATTTGTTTGTTTGTTTATAAATGTTTGTTTCAAAGCTTGCGACAGCATTTTCGACTACTTCCCGATGAGCTAGAGACTTGAAATTTGATAGGCGTATAGTGTTCCGATGCCAATGCTCTTTATTAATTTTTATTACAGAAAAATGAATAAAATGGCGGATCCAAAATGGCGGACATTCCTATTTTTAAACCGATTTGTCTCAACCTTGAAACTTAGATGTGTTTAAGGTCACTCAATACAATTTTTGACTCAAACTTAAAACAATCAAAATGGCGGACTATCGAATTTATTAACCAATTTGTCTTAAACTTGGTACTTGGGGCTGCTTAAGTTTACTGGGCGCATTTGGTTGCTTTTAACGAGTCCCATACATTATACTTGGTGACGGGGGTTTAATGATAGAGGTGGACAGTGGAACATACTAAAAACTACAAAATTAAAATAGTTAAAAAAATTGTACTAAAAACTAGTTGTACTAAAAACTATAAAATAATTAGGACACAAACCTGGACCTTCCTGAGATTCTTACAACTGGTAAGAAATTGTGCAATACTAGCAGTGCTGTTTCTCATGTCGGATGGACTAAAGTAAAAACGTGGGGCGCATTTGAAATATGATTTTTATGCAACATAAAACGTTAAAAGCAACCAAATTTGCCCAGTAACCTTAAATAACCCCATGTACCAAGTTTGAGACAAATCGGTTCAGAAATTCGTAACGGCGCGGCGGCCCCTTTCATGTTCTTTATATATATTTATATATAAAGCCAATGTAAGTATATAAAAAACCGAACACAAACGAAAGTTAAACGAAAATATCGTCACACGTTCGTATCAATAAAGTGAGGTTGAAACTATACTACTTATTAAACGCATGCGCACTCAAATTCTGTTTTGGGAAGCATTACCTCAGCTTCTGTATATGCTCTCTCTTCTGTGCAGATACTAAGAAAACTGAAAACTGAAAGTTCGTAAACTAACAGCTATCTGTAACAGTTACATGAAAGAAATAGTTCGCTGAGCTTTTCGCAGTGGAAAAGTGATCAGCTAATGTAGTGAAAGATGCCACGCATAGCATTTCCGCGCGCATAGCAATACGCCGTATCTTTCAGCCGTCAGCTGAGCACTTTTCCACCGAGAAAAACTAAGCGGACTATTTTTTTTCGTTCAACTATTAATGTCAACTATCACTTGACCAAATTTCAACTTTCTTGGTATTAGTTTACTCAGCGCATGTTTGGGCGAGAAGCTGACATACAACCCCCATAAAATCAGCTGACTACTTTTTTCCGTTAATTGACATCGTACTAACGGCGTACTAAAGGCGTACTAACAAAGTCTCAACTTTCTTCATATTGATTTTTTCATCATAATTTTATTTGTTTGGGAGGCTGCATCGACCATGCATGCTGACGTTCACCTCGTTTATTGGCAACATGAAATGTACACTAGCAAAAATTCTCAGTTTTCTTCGGATACATCACTTAAAATGGCAGCTAGGTCCCCGTCTACAAGACTAAAATTTAATTTTAATTTTAACTTGTCACTGTTGAACTCCAGAGATTGTTACAAACAAAATAAAGTTATAATTATTACACCATGTATGCAAAAAAAATATTTCTATGAAAAACTGGTAGTACAGTAACTTGCTCGAAGAGGCAGGCAACTTACAATACAAAAAAAAACATTCAGATCGGACAAGCCCGTTAGACAAAAATTAACATCAAACTACTTATTTTGTGGTGGTGCGTAATTTTCTCGGAGTAATGTATTTTAAACTAACTCCACATCAACAAGGAAATGTACTTGGTGAGTTGCAAATTTTTGCAGCTCGTCGTGCATTATCTGAATTTTCAATGGGCTATTCTGCCCATTAGTTCGGCATAGTATAAAAACAAGTAAAGAAGTGAAATAGACAATGAATCTACTTACCACAGCCACCGAAACTAACTCATCAGCATTGCCTGCGACAACCTTACTTAACACAAAGTTATCTGCCCCGCAAATGATATACAGGGACACAATAATTAAGAATTTGCTCATTTTCACTTAATCAAGGTCGACCACAAAATGCGGCAGAGATATATTTGCCTATATATACAGTCAAAATAGATAAATCAAACTATTACATAAGATATGGATCTTGACTATTATCTCCTAAAGGCATGTGCACACTATATAGGTGATTGGACTTTAGATTTGTAGTCCATTGAAATGTTACAAAATTTTGGCAGAACCTTGCATAGGAAAAATAGGAAAAATCAAATTCGTTTTTCATCGAGGGGGAGCGGAGTTGGTGGCTGAATTTTTTTCTGTGAAAGAGCTATAATGAAGGAAACACGAGGCCGCAGGCTGGGGTTGGTGGGATAATTAGGAGAGGGGGGAAACGAAAAATTTTAAAATGCCCATTACTTCTCTGAACATTAACCGATTTAAAGAAATTGAACGGTTTTATCCTCGATCTTCATACGCTATATGATAGCATTAGCGATTTTTTCGGTGGAAACAGACGTCTAGCGCGCAAAAAACAATTTGCTTGTTTTTTCAAACGGTGTTTCCGGGGTGGGGGAAATATTTTTTTTACCAGTCGATAGCTTTTTTTTTCGACATTTAATTCTAGCCCAACTAGATCAAAGTCGGTGGATTAGAAGGGGAGCTAGGGGACTTTAATGTTTTTACTATGTGGAACGAAGAGGAGTGGGGGCTCAGGCCGGGCTCAGGCCTTTGATTTTGATCAAAGGGAAACATTTTTCTTTTTATTTTCCATTTTTCATTATACATATATGCTACATATTATATATTTACATATACAATACATATACCTACTACATATTTTTTTAATAGTTTATATGACCAAGATTACAAAAATTTTTTTTTGGTCATCAAGTCATGAAATATGCAAGTATACTGCTTTAAAAAATATCTAAATTCACATGTCAGTCAAAATGTAAAAAAAACAACAACAATTCACAAATT
>CAXKVY010001101.1:0-175431 GCA_964058915.1 Tetropium fuscum
TGGAAGCTAAATTTTAAATTTAAAACCTAAAATTTAAGTTTTTAATATTACATTTTTTTTTATATACCTACTTATTTTTCCTGGCTAAAATTTGAAGTGACCTCCCTGTGTAATTAATAATCAGCCACCACTGATGTGCCTAATAGTAATATTTCAAAAGCATTTGAATTTGGTGTGTGTATGGTATGTTTTATAAATCTTATCCAAAATTTTATAGACAATAAGTAGGTTCTATAAAAAAATATATACTTTTGTTAAAAAAAATCTCCCTTATTTATTATTTACATTACTTTATTTATACACTTATGTATTTCTAAAATATATTACATGGCTATATTTTTTACCACTGAAAATAAAAAATTAAATGCTCTGGTTATTCTCGGCTAATAACTAATCTAATATCTAATTACTTGTAATCAAATTTTCACTATTAAAATTTATGTTATGATTTCTTGTTTGGTAAACATGACCATCTGACATTAATTTATTTGCGATATTTGAAGATAGTATTACCTCACCTAAATTATATATAAAGCTGAATTTATAGTTTTGATAACGTAAGACAAGCGGTAAGCAATAAGTGGATAAGCCATAAGTAATCTTACATCGTCAGACCATTTATACTATTTATAGTGTCTTTTTCGTAAGATATTCTGAGATTACGCATGCGCACTAATCCCATATTTTCATTTTGTTCTGTGAATAAACTTCGTACAAGTAAGAAAATGTTGGAAAACATTAATAAAGACGGCTCCTTCGGACATTTTTTAAAACTAGGAACGCCAAATACCTATTTAAAAAAAATTGGATATGTCACAACAATATTAATTAATTTAATGTAGAATTTTAGGTTAGATTGAGGTAGTTTGCATTCGCAGAAATCGTTTCTCTGTGACACCAATATACCGACATTCACACGATGTTTGCCGATACGTTCCCGAGTATACCCGATTCGGTAATGATATCCGTAAAAATTAAAATAAACCAAATCTCATCGACTATAGCTTACGGCTTAACTCTTACAGCGTACTATAAATGGTTCTTAGTATTTCTTTGTGTTTATTCTTGTTACGGCTTACTGTTAAAGCTTAAAAAATATGTTATGGAAACTATAAATTCAGCCTGAAACACCGATGAAGTATTCCTGCCTAGAAATGAAGCAATGCTATTGGACAGTGGACAATTCAAGGTCAAATTTTGTAGGCAAAATACTTTTATGCTGTGCTCTTAGTAATCTTGGCAACAACTCGCGTACTTGTTTTGCGTATAAGAAGAAGAAGAAGATTAACGAGATTAACTAACCTCAAAATTTCATTCTTCACTTCACGCTTTACCAGGATACCTTTTGGTTAGTGGTTTCACGTGGTTAGCGGTTTATAATTGTTTGGTAGTCAAATAAATATATTTCCTGGTTTCTATTAGTACTTTATTGTCTTCCACCATGGTTAGAAAGAAAATTGATAACAGAATACGTGTTTTAATAGAAAATGGAGTTAAAATAGGCCACAGAACATTATTTATTGTAGTGGGCGATAAAGGACGTGATCAGGTTAACGTTATTTTCAATTTGCAATTTATTAATTCAGCTAAATTTTATTTTTCCTGCAGGTATTTATATTACACCATATGCTGGCGAAGGCCCAAGTAAAATCACGTCCGTCAGTTCTATGGTGCTATAAAAAAGAATTAGGTTTTAGTAGCCACCGGAAGAAACGAATGAAGCATTTACAGCATAAAATCCAGGCCGGCAAGTTAAATATAAATGAGGATGATCCATTCGAATTATTTCTCTCCTCGACTAAGATACGATACTGCTATTATTCTGAAACACATAAAGTACTTGGTAATACATATGGAATGTGTGTACTTCAAGATTTTGAGGCTCTCACTCCAAATCTATTGGCTAGGACAATGGAAACTGTCGAAGGAGGTGGTTTAATTGTACTCTTACTAAGATCTGTTTCTTCTCTGAAACAGTTGTATACTATAAGCATGGACGTTCACCAAAGATATCGCACTGAAGCCCATCAGAATGTTGTATGCAGGTTTAATGAAAGGTTTCTACTATCGCTTGCTTCTTGCAAACGGTGCCTGGTTGTGGATGATCAATTATCAGTTTTACCTATTTCTTCACATAATTTATATGTTACCCCTGTTGAAACAGCACAGGAATTGTCGGAAAATGATGTAGAACTAAATAAGCTAAGAGAACAATTACAAGATACTCAACCAGTGGGAAAACTAGTTGGTTTATGTAAAACACTGGATCAAGCTAAAGCTGTGTTAAAGTTCATTGAAGGTATATCTGAGAAGACTTTACGGACTACTGTATCACTTACAGCTTCTCGTGGCCGAGGAAAATCTGCTGCCTTAGGTCTCGCAGTATCAGCGGCTGTTGCGTTTGGATATTCTAACATATTTATTACAAGTCCAAGTCCTGAAAATTTAAATACTCTTTTTGAATTTGTATTTAAAGGGTTTGATGCACTGGAATATCAGGAACATATTGACTACAGCTTAATACAAAGTACCAATCCTGAATTCAATAAAGCTATTGTCAGAGTTAATATATTTCAAGATCATAGACAAACAATTCAGGTAAGATTTATTTATATAATGCCTATATTATTTATACATCAAAATTTTTATATACCTACAATAGGTATAATAACCAACGAGCTGTAAGTAATGCTAAAAACTCGAGAATGCCGTGGACATTGGTGCGGAAGGTGCCCACTTGATACCCCTAGTTTAGCTATTGGTCGTGATCTGGAGACTATGACCCCGAGGAGGGCACCTCAAATGGAAGAAATGTGAAACCTGTCAGTCAACTAAACTAAAATTACATTCTAGGACTCATCAGAAACCCAGTGCTAATTTTTTTTTCATTCAGATAAGAAGGTCTGATGATGGTGTCTGAATTCAAATTTCTGATTTTATATACATGATCTGATAGATTTAGGAATATAACATCCATCTACGCAAAATGCAAAACCTTATTTATGTACATATTTTCAGTATATTCACCCGACAGACAGTCATCGTTTATCTCAGGCAGAATTATTAGTAATTGATGAAGCAGCAGCAATACCTCTACCGTACATTAAGTCTATGCTGGGTCCGTATTTAGTGTTTCTTTCATCCACTATTAATGGCTATGAGGGAACTGGACGATCATTATCATTAAAATTATTAAATCAGCTAAGAGCACAATCTGCAGCAGTTGGAGTTGCTGCAAATATTAGTAACCAGAAAGAACCAGGAAATGCATCTGGGAGGACTTTACACGAGGTAAGTAGACATTCAGTAAATAATTTATTGTCACATTTGACCCATCTAGCGCGCAAAGCATATAAAGTAATTACAGAGAAAATAAAAAGAGAGTAATTATTTCCTGATTTACTGGTATCACTTTGTCGGCAACAAAGTGATACCAGTGTCACTATGAGCATCTGGTGGTGGCTCGTGCCCTTTACACTTTGGTAGGCGACAGCCAATGGGTAAAAAATAGGGAATATAAATGCGCCGCAGGCAAAAGAGAATTAAATAATTAAAACGGTCAAACACTTAAAAATAAAAAGTTAGAAATTCGTTCTGCTGAATATTTTTCTTAAAAAATAGCTTCTTGCACACCCGCAATAATTGTATTTATTCTTACAAATTATTTTTAATTTTTTTATTAAAATTGCAATATCTAATGATAGTAACCAGTATCTAATGACTTTTTTTTCGAGTATCGAATAGTAAGTCTGTAATATCGAAAATGTTTTTATACGTCGTGGTTAAAAATGAAAATTCCAAAAATAAATTCAAGGTTACCGTTGTCAATAATTTTTTAAAAATATTAAATTTTTTTAGCAGCATGTATTAACTGCCGAATAAATTGGAATAATTTATTTAGTCCACGAATAAATATCAACGAATACGTGGCAACACGAAAAATATCGGCGATAGGTTATTTACACTCTCACATATCACCGTACGTCACGTAGTGGATTTCCCCCTCCCTCTTCTCTCCCTCCCTCCTCCTCTCTCTCCCTCTCCCCCCTCTCTCCTCTGATTACTCTCCTCTTGATAGGTAAATTTGTATTGATACATTTTCAAATAAATGCCATCTCATGAGCGTCTCAATCTGCAGAGGAATATATTTCTTGAGAAAAATAGTTATAGTAGTATAATAACATATAGCTCCTTACAGAACTGTGTATTTGAGCAAGAATTAATGTTTTTATTATCATGTAAATATGATAGTAATAGATGTAATCCAAATAGATGTAATCTTTTTTCTCATAGGTAACCTTAGATGAATCAATCCGATATAAATCTGGAGATGCTGTAGAAAAATGGCTAACAAAATTGCTTTGTTTAGATTCCACTTCTGTTGCTTCCATTTTATCTGGTTGCCCACCCCCAGAAAGTTGTGATTTATATTACATTAACAGGGATACGCTCTTCTGTTACCATAAGGCATCTGAGGAGTTTCTTCAAAGATTGGTTGCACTCTATGTAGCTTCACATTATAAGGTAAGAAGTAGATCAATATTTATAATAATAATTAGTGATTATGAATTATATTCATAAACTGCTCATAATTTGAGAATTAGTATTTATATTGTAATAACTAAGGTTGTTGATATCCAGATGAATTATGGAGTGACTAACATCAAACAGTACCTCTCAATAAAGTTAGTAGTTACCCTGCGTATTTAGTTGACGTAAGGAAGATGAATAACACGTAACATGAATATCAGAAATATTATATACATACTTCTAACATCCTGATCTTTTAGAAGGATATTATCAGATCTAGATCATGTCATCGGTGATAAGCGTAGTCAAAATTGTGTTTTTTCCTTAACAATTGCTTAATTTCCTTAACAACAAGTTTTTTTCTGAGGTTCTATATATTTTTTGGGGTGTTGATTCCAAATTTCAAGCTTGCTGCCTTGTACGAGGTCGGCTTCACAACCGAAAAGCACCATGTTTTAACTTTTTTCAGTTTTGCGCTTATTTCTCGAAAAGTATGTGTTTTTCATAGATGTCAATTCTATACAAAATTAAAGTAGACAGAGTCTCCTACGAAATGCGCTATTCTACTTTGAATTTCTGACGAGCGGTAACAAGTTGGATAACAGCGATTTTTTGGCCCTTTTGCGAAAACGTTAAAGTCCCATACCCTAACTCAAAAATTCAGGTTTGGTAAATCACAATAAAAGTCACCAGAGCCGGAAAAAGTTGTAACAAATTAAGATTAAAGCAATTAAAAAAACCTACAAAATATCACATATAACTTATACAGAGTGTCCTACGGTAACAAGACATTAGAGATTTCAGAGACTACTTCGATTTTAATTTTGAAAATTTGGGCAATAGTGTTTTTGGACATGTTCTTCTAAACTAAAATAACGACGTTCACCTAACGTTTCCGGTTATACTGGAAGTTGACGTCACCTTCGTTATTTTAAATGAAACACCCTGTATATTATTGCAATTTTGGATTCTACATCAATACATCAATTTTTAGGTGAACTTTCATAAAGGCTTCCTATTGTTAAAGTATTTGATTTGATATATATATATATATATATATATATATATATATATATATATATATATATATATATATATATATATATATATATATATATATATATATATATATATATATATATATATATATATATATATATATATATATATATATATATATATATATATATATATATATATATATATATATATATATATATATATATATATATATATATATATATATATATATATATATATATATATATATATATATATATATATATATATATATATATATATATATATATATATATATATATATATATATATATATATATATATATATATATATATATATATATATATATATATATATATATATATATATATATATATATATATATATATATATATATATATATATATATATATATATATATATATATATATATATATATATATATATATATATATATATATATATATATATATATATATATATATTTGATATATCTAATTAAAAAAAAAATCAAAAATGCCCTGCCTAATTCTAAAAGATGTGTATTTTACAATAATAAAGCTAGAGCGAAAAAATTTATGGGGAACATAACTAAGAGTCTAAGCTTTCCTGCCATAATTTCAAAAATGACTTAATTTCATACAGGGTGGTATAAATTTAAAGCCGAACTAATTTTTTTTGGAATGGAAAACCCTATATATTTTTTGCAACCTGATAAAAAATTTTGTTTTCTTTCGAATAGTATAATGGTTCCCTGTACCTATCTTCTCTGGTTTTTAAAGTATTTTTTGTTTTTCATGCAGTCAACGGATATCGTATAATTTCTTGCGAGGATGGCTGTGATTTTTTTAGTGGAACTTTAAGAAAAGCTAATCTGTCAAATCTCTGAAATGTGTCTAATGTCTCGTCACCGTGGGACATTCAGTATATTTAAAATAAATACATTGAAATATCTGCATTATCTAATGCAGATTTGTATTGTATACTTTAGTTGTTATATCTGGTATGGCAAATATCCAATATTACAGAAAAAAAAAATGTTTGATGTGTGCAAATAATATATGTATCAGAAATCATTGTATGCGTATATATAACATCGAAGACATTTAATTCAGTGAAAATCACATAGCGTGCTAAGCACGCTGGCATACCGTGTTCTATATATTTTGGGTAAATGAAAATCACAGCGTAGAACCCTTAGAAACAATAAGCAGTTGTCAGAAGCGTAATACGTGTCTTACATCTCTTGTTAACTAAACAACTTAGTATTTAATAAAATATAATGTGTGGCTGACTGAAATATCTTTACAGAATTCTCCGAATGATTTACAAATGATGTCTGATGCTCCAGCCCATCATTTATTTTGCTTATTAGGACCTATAGACCCTAACAAAAGCGTACTGCCTGAGGTTTTGGTTGTGATACAATTGTGTCTAGAAGGGGAAATTACTAAGAGTTCCGTTATGGAAGGATTCTCCAGAGGTAAAAGAGCATCTGGCGATTTGATTCCATGGACGATTGGTCAGCAATACCAAGATCCCGACTTCCCAAAATTGTCTGGAGCTAGAATAGTCCGAATTGCATGTCATCCTGATTACCAGGGAGTAAGTATTCTTCCTCTGCTACTAAAGGATTTAAAAAAAAAACTATGATCTTAAAATACTCAAATACTTACTTACTCTACTTACTCAAATACTAACAAGATGAAATACAAAACGACATGGTCTGGTCGATATACCATTTTCCTCTCAAAAATCCTTTAATAGTCAATACGCTTCTACTCTTATTATGATAAAATGTCAGTTAATGTGGTATAGAAAGAAAAAGTCCCAGCGGTTTGTAAAAATTTGACTTTCTGCTTCGGTAAACATGTCAACATAATATATAAAATATATTTAAGTGTATCGTAGATGCAGACATTGATAATCATAGTGCTAATAATGAATATTCTTGCTTTTTAGATGGGATATGGAACAAGAGCATTAGACCTGCTTAAACAATACTATGAATTTAAAATTCCTAATTTAGACGAACAAATGATAACAGATGAAGAAATATCAAATGTAGGTGATGATAATATAGGCTTATTGGAAGAATGCATTGAACCTAGAAAATCTCTGCCGCCCCTTCTACTTAAACTTAGCGAGAGAGAACCAGAAAAACTGAATTACATAGGTGTTTCTTTTGGTTTAACGGAACAGTTGCTCAAATTTTGGAAGAGATCAGGATATGTTCCGTTGTATTTAAGACAGACCTCAAATGATTTAACTGGGGAACATTCGTGTATAATGTTGAATGTGTTAAACTGGCACGAGAATAGAGTAGAGAATAGCTGGTTTGCTGCGTATTGGGTTGATTTTCGGAAAAGATTTTTAAATTTACTAGCATATCAATTTAAGAAGTTTTCACCTAGTTTGTCTTTAGGGCTCCTAACAAATAAATCACTGGAATTGGACTGTAGAGGTAAGAAATTACTCTTTTGTCATTTCACATATTTCTAATAAATTAAATGTGAATATGTGCTTCATGTTGGAAGAGTGTTATGTTGTTATATTAGTATTGCTGAAGTGAATATTGTGTGAATGTGGTTTAATTTTCAGATATGACTACATACGAGTTAGATGTATATTTTACAAAATATGACATAAAACGGTTAGAAATGTATAGTAGCAATTTGGTTGACTATCATTTAATAATGGATTTAATACCTACTTTAGCAAGAATATATTTTTTAAACCAAATGGGCGATATTCAGATGTCAGCAGTTCAATCGGTAAGTAGCACTAAGTATATATACATACTAGACTATACTTCATTCAATATGTACTTATAGTTAACTGACCCCATATAAGATACCGCGCAGTTGCCACATGTAATTCTTTTACTACTTACGTACGTCTACTTTAAATATGACAATCACGTAAACATTTATTTTTATAGTTAAAAGCGGCAACGCCGATCCACGACCTGTCCAATAACGAATATTGAAGCGGTATATCTCTTTTTAACTTATTGGAATGACGCGCCGTCTGCGTTAGTTTGACAGTCCCTATAGACTTTCGGAACGTTCGGATCTCTTACAGTGGCGGGTTTGCGGGTATTGCTAATATATTATTTATATACCTACCTATGTAGGTATACATCGAAATGACGCGCCGTCTGTGTTTAGTGAACGGAGTAGCAAATGTCCCCTCTCTTACATAGGATCCATGGGTTATACGCACGTAAATTGTAACGGTCATTCGCATATATATATATATATATATATATATACATATATATATCTATATATATATATATATATATATATATATATATATATATATATATATATATATATATATATATATATATATATATATATATATATATATATATATATATATATATATATATATATATATATATATATTATATATATATATATATATATACAATATAATATCGGCGAAGGATGGAAAATATTCCAAAACGTAGGCAGTACCGATCGGTAGGTGAGAAAAGAATAATTTTACGAGTATTTTACTGCATACAGAGAGATCACCCTCATCGCGACAAGGATGAATTGGTGGATATGTGTTCGGATTATACAGAAGCATCAAAGGCAAGCATATACACACTTTTAAGAGAAGAAAAGGTACATGGAAGTGTACAGCCACCGAAACCAAAAAGCGGTCGAAATAAGATTGTAGTGGACGATGATGCAAAAAATGCGATACGTAGAACGATCCACGGTTTCTTTAGAAATAACGATTTGCCCACTTTAGATAAGGTGCTGCAAGGTATAAGTGAAAATGATATTATACCTAAAATGTGCAGGATTAGTCTGACAAAAATTTTGAAAGACATGAATTTTAAGTATGGAAAAGTAGACAGAAAAAGTATTCTCATAGAAAGATATGAAATAGTTGCTTGGCGGATGGATTATCTTCGATAAATAAAAATGTTTCAAAACGAGGGGCGGAAAATTTTTTACACTGACGAAACGTGGGTCAACGAAGGACATACTATGAAGAGAGTCTGGCAGGATGGAAAAGTGAAAAATGCACGGCAAGCTGCCATTGAAGGCTGGACAACTGGTTTAAAAATGCCGTCTGGAAAAGGTCGCCGTTTAATCATAACGCATATTGGAAGTGATAGTGATAGATTTTTGCGTAATGGAGAACTGATATTTCAATCTAAGAAGACCGGGGACTACCATGAGGAAATGAATTCCGAAGTATATGAGAAATGGTTTGCCGGCGTACAGGTTTTGCCGGCCGGCGTTTTTGGATACAGGTGATTTATTTTATTTCTCTTATTGTTTTTATTTTTTGTTGAGAATTTTTTGCTTTATTTTGGAATATGAGTATATTTATTTTATTGTTTTTATTTTTTGTTGAGAATGTTTTGAAATATATATTTTATTTTATTGTTTCATTTTTTGTTAAAAATTTTTTGCTCTATTTTGGAATAGGTATATATTTATTTCATTTTTCCGTTTTAAAGTTTATTTTTCACGGCTACTTAGCTGTTTTGTACATATTATTTTTGTTTCTTGTGGGAAATATGGCTACTGGCGAACCACCCACTGAAAAATGGTAACGCGCTGAAAGCAATACTTCATAAGTTGTGTGGAAACTTGCATTCAATATCAGCTGTAGTGTTGAAAATCTACATATAAAAACCTACTACTTTAACCCCCTGTAAGTAGTTTAACCCCTTGTAAATAGGTACCTATTGTTCATTGACTTTATTTTTATGTAGGTACTTACCATCCTATATCACCTTCTACTTTCACCCCCCTAAGAAAAAAAAAATGTCTACGCCAATGAAAAACATTGTGTATAGACTGTGGTATAACTTAAAAAGTAATTTGCGTGCAATAATTATATACATCTATACTGCCGTCTTAATGAAAAATGCAGTAACTCTAGAAAACATAGTTTTGAGAATATTAGGGTTAAGTGTGTAGGTGAAAATTGTTATTTTGTATTACATTTTAAACTTTTTTTTTGGTGCAGGGACCAAATATAAATATTTAAGGATCTTTTGAAATAAGAAAAGAACTGTTAATTTTTTTTGTTAAATATTTATTTGCCATAATGTGTTACAACTTAGTATTGTAGTGACGTCACTGACGAGAATGCTAACGATAAATGCAGTAAGTCATTGATTTGGCATATTTTGCTTAGGTTTGTTTATTGTTCTGCCATTGGCATAAGTTAGAATAATTCCTAAAATAAAATGTTTTCGTAAATTGCTTTATGGTCTAAATTTTTTTTTTTAAAGCAGTAGATTATAGTTTAAATTTTTAATTAAGACAATAAACAAGTTAACATGAAAGTTTTGTAAACAGAATTATGGGACTATAAGTAAATGGGTCATATAATGTAAAATATGAATCTGTGGGTAAATAGCAAGTAATAGTTTTAACTAATTAATAATCTTTCATTTAAATGACTGATTTAAATCATTTGAGTTGGTACTTTCGGGTAACTTTACCCAAAATACTCGGCGATCCTCCTTCATTAGTGGGCATAACTTTTTTATTATTTCTTCTTTTTTTTCTTTATTTATGCCTCTTGCCGTGACTCTTACATTTGCAAATGGAATGCCTTCTTTCTCTGATTTCACTTTTAGAAAATGTAATTCCTTTAGATTATCAATCTCGTAATCGTTTGAATATCTTAAAAAATTATTTCCACGTTCAGTTTTTAAGGTTGTTATATCTGACAGGTAGGGTCGCGGTTGAAGTTTTTTTTAGCTTTACTAGGGAAGTGTAATCTAACCTGTCATAAAAGTTGTCTTTTTTTAACTCAATAACATTTACCTTGCCCGAGTTGCATTTCTGTACCGCATTATTAAAGTCCTTAAAGTCACATATGTCTTGAAATTTCGTCGATAATTCGACCTGATGATGAAAGCTATACCACATGTGTCATTTTAATTTTTGTCTAGTTCTATCAGCATCAGATCTATACAAAGCACGAGATTTTTTAACTTTTTTTTATATGTGCACTGTAATCCTGACATTCTTTACTCTAGGCTAACTAATACTATTTATTAAATAATTACTAATTTAATAATATTGCTCTATGCTTTAAAAAAAAAATAGAAAATTGTGATTGTTTTAGGCGATACTGTTGGGTTTGGGTCTACAGCATAAAACTGTGGACGATTTGACAACCGAATTAGACTTACCTGCAACGCAACTGTTGGGTCTTTTTAATCGATTGATAAGACGTTTGGTGCAATATTTGAATCAAATTCTAGAAAAAGATATTGGAAAGTTGATCGTATCAGACAAAGATGTACATTTGACTCCAATAGCCAAGGGTATGAACGATGAACTAAAAGAAGCTGCTAATGTGCTTAAGAAAAAGCAGACGAAGGAATTAGAAAAATTAAAAAATGAGAACTTAATGCAGTTTGTGGTTAAAGGTTCAGAAGAAGAATGGGAGAAGGTATTATCTGGAAAGAACAAGAAAAATATAATATCTCTTAAAAGGTAAATTAGCACACATAAGCAGTACAAGCGTATTAACCACTATCCAAGCCATATTAATAGGTAGCCAGTTGTCCAACCTTCAATCGCAGCTTCCATGCATTTTTCACGTTTCCATCCTGCCAGACTCTCTTCACAGTATGTCTGCGTTGACCCATGTTTCATCAGTGTAATAAATTTTCTGCCCTTCCTTTTGACACATTTTTATTTTTCGAAGACAATCCATCCGCCAAGTAACTATTTCATATCTTTGTATGAAAATACTCTTTCTGTCTGCTTTTGCATACGTAAAATGATGTCTCAAAATTTTTACTAGATTAGCCCTGCACATTTTAGATATATCATTTATAGCAGTATCTTATTTGAAGTTGGCAATTCGATATTTCCAAAGAAACCGTGGACTATTCTATGTATCGCTTTTTTGCATCTTCGTCTGCTACGCTACAATCTTATTTCAACCACTTTTTGGTGTCGGTGGCTATACACTTCCATGTATCTTTTCTTCTCTTGAAAGTGGGTATATGCTTGTCTTTGATGCTTCTGTATAATCATGTATGCATTAAAATAATGAATGAATGCATGTATGCATTAAAATACTCGTAAAATAGTTTTCTTCTCGGCTACCATTTTCGATAGCGCCTACGTTTTGCATCTGCAGCAGATGACGGCCCTGGAATACTTTCCATCGTTCACTGATATTATATTGTATCACAATCACAGTAAAACAGCACTACATAATTGCTGCGAATATCTACACACGTCTTATGGAAATTATACACAAAAAGATTTTTTTTGCCAATAACACCCCACCTATTAAATTTTGTACTTTAATCGCATAAATTATTATAATTATTACGAATGTTTCTATATTTGAGATTGTTATGTTATCGTTCCTTCCGAGCCGCCGAAAACCCTAACAACTGAAACGGCGGAGCGCAAATGATGTCATCCACAGAGTCAAGGATATCGAAGACTTGCGATAGAACTTTATTTTGTGTTAGTGGCACGAACTGTATTGAGACTATTCAGACAATGATGTAACAGATGCTAAACTGTACGGTTGCCCTTATTATTGTTCTTATTCTTGAAATTATAAGTTTTTATGTAATTCGGTGGATTTTAATAAACAACTTCCTAACATAATTATACCATCCACAATGCTAACGGAGTAATTATTTCCGAATTAATATAAATATGTTTGTTTTTAGTGGTGAAAAAACAATACAAGACAGTAGCAGCATAGTCTCTGATGCAGATCCTGGTACACCCTTAAAAAAGAAAAAGATGTCTAAGAGGAAATAGGTTAAAATATTATATTTATATAATTAATTATAAAGAATTATATAATAACAATTAGTTAGTCTTTTATTTTGGTACATATAATTTTTAGTAAATTATGGGTGTTTATTAAATTTATGTTTAGTCATCTAATTTGCTCTCGCTAATCCGGCACCTTCGATTGCAAGTGGTGACTGGATTAAGAAAAACGCTGAATTATTGGAAGATATTTTAAAAAATGCGAGTATTAGGATATTAGAATATTCGAGTATGCAGATATTTCAATATTCGAGTACTCGGATATTCAAATACCGTAAAACGGGGTGACCTGATAATGGTTTTTGGAAAAAACAGATTCTACTTCACAATCAGACATTATTATTAGCAAACAAATAGGGCTAGATTACTTTGGAGTATGGGGAAGACATTAATGTACAGCAAGGACAAAAATATGCCCTATTTTTATAAAAAAAATATAGGGTTAGTTTCATTTCGCTCCACGGTGGGGCTAAATGAAAAATGTATTAATTAAATCGGCCATATATCTAAACTATTCCCACAAAGGTGACTTGAAACTCAGAAAATATATTTACTGCAACTGAAATTTGAAAAATTATTATTTTTTATGCAAAAAAATAAACAATTTAAGAGAAATTAATTTTATTTCACATTTATTGTACCCTTAAATTTCCTGACTTGTACCTCTTAACGGTTACGCCACTGTCACCATATGCCTTAATAATTATTTTTGAGGTTTTATATCCTTAACCCTAATAAACACGCAAAAATACTATGCTGTTATATTATTGACAAGAGTTGTTGTACAATAAGAAGTATACATGTGAAAAAATATGGGCAATCTCTTACCTTAAAGCTGAATTTATAGTTTCGATAACATAAGCTTTAACGATAAGCCGTAACAAAAATAAACATAAAGAAATACTGAGAACCATTTTTTATAGTATGCGGTAAGACTTAAGCCGTAAGCTATAGTCGATAAGATTTGGTTAATTTTTATTTCTTACTTACCGATATCACAGAAGAGAGAGCTTATACAGAAGCGAAGCTAAGGCTTCCCTCCAAAACCAAATTTCAGTGCGCATGTGTGTAACAAGTTGTATAGTTGTCAACCTCACTTTTCTGATACAAACGTCTGGCGATATTTTCGTTTAACTTTCGTTTGTATTTAAATTGTATTTTTTCAGTGTTTTCTGTTTTTGTTACAATAGTGAGTTATTGACCTAATTATTTCATGTGTTCGCTTATATGTGTAGTAGTGATGGCTCATAAAGGAGGATTAGTTCGTATTTTTCGGGGATGTTCTTCGAGAACAGGTGAATAGGCGTTTCGAGGTTGCGTTTATGGGTTGCACCTCGAAATGATTCAGTAACTTCATGTTCCATTCACAGCAATTGTTTGTTTGGTATGTAAACTTCACTAGCGACTACCTTGAAATCTACCCTGACCATGCCGGGTTACACGTTATACCTACCTAATTAAAAAAAGTAGTAAGTAACTATGCTTGTAAAATGTTTAAACTTACACTAAGATTTACAGAAATTTATTGTATCTGTGCGTACAATTATTAGTGTATACTAACCATAAATAAAATTTCAGATATCCCTATTCGATCTGTCTAGGAAGAACACGAGACTACACCCGACACCAAAGCTCCTCTTCATGCCACTTTAGAGTGCTCTTCAAACACAGCAGGTATGATGAGGTTTTTTTTATCTTTGTGTGTTTTTATGAAATATTTCACTAGCTGTGCGTTATTTTTACAATTGTTCAGATATATTTTTAAATTGACAAATTAAATCCAAATTTAATACGTATAAAGTATAAACGCAGCTCTTTTTAACCACAATGAAATTTCAGATATCAGCATGACTCCCTCTCTAGAAGAAAGTACTGAAGCTACTGTTGTCCCTACTTCTCGATCTTCTTCACACATGCCGGTACCTACCTAATACGTCTGTTGGTTTTATATTGCTTATATGTAATTTTTAATAATCCTATAGCATTATATGATATTTATTTACTGTAATATGACATATTTATTTTCATTTTAGGCCCAAGTGGTATTCACACCTCTCTAAGGTAGTTGCCTATGTTGACACCATCATCTTCATGTGCAACCCAAACATCTGCTAGCTTAAGCCCTGACAGTCTACGAAAAAAGAAGTTGAGACAGAAAGTTACAGCGCTGAAAGGGGAAATTATAAATACTTAGAACAGTCGAACCTCAAAGACTTCTATAAATTTTGTAATTTAATGTACATAATCCCTAAAATGCTTAGTTCTTATGCATAATAACGTATTTAAGAGATTAGCGCTAACGTACACATTTACAATACCTATATATGTATATTTTTATAATAAATGTATAAGTAGGTACCTATTTGTTATTTAAAACGTAAAGTTTTCACTGAATATGCAACTTTTTCTATTTTCCTCACTTGACAATAAAGGTATTGTCCAAATACACTCGATACAAATATTTGTATAGACATAGACAGACTTGTTTTTTTTGTATAGACAGATTTATATAGACAGACAAGTTTTTTATAATAAAAATAAATTTACGTAGTATTTCTGTGATGTGGAATATTCTATATGTTTTGGTGTAATGGTCATCACTCCATTTACGAATGCACTCGTTCTGTTTTGTTGTTTCTAATAGTTTAAATTTGTAATAAGATCATATCTGGAAATTTTGTAACTTTCATATACGAGTACACTTTAAGGATTTTTCTTTTACTTAAAATATAATTAAATTCTAATAAATATGTTATTTATATATGTTTATTGACAATCACATGTCTTCAGTATATTTTTCAAAATAAATTCAAGACTATAATTTGTTTAAATGTTTTGCTAACCTTTCCATTAACTCTTATAAATATGAAATTGAAACACTTTTGTTTACTTGTTCATCAAGATACTGAAAACCACAAAGCATTATTTCAACTCATTCAAAATTCCAACAAGTGGAATTATGTAGGTATATTTTGAATTTATAAAATAGTTAAATATTGTTACAAAATATGGAAAAATAGAGTTATGTGACTTTACGATGTTTTATTTACCATTCTTTAAAACGTGATGACCTCAACAAACAAAATTTAGAGAATGAACCAGAAAGTGGTTGTTAATAATAATAATGTTCACGTTCACTACACAAATCAGGAGTCATACTGCTACCAAACGCTACTAATTTTGACCAATTTAAAGATTACTGTATACACCGCGTTATTCATGTTATTGTTTGATAGCGACTACAATGTTTATTTTAATTTTTCTCTATTTAAATGCAAAAAACAGAAAACATACGGGTTTATTATTTTTTCGCCTAGTATCCGTTTATGTAGCAAGAAAAAATTGAAAATACATGTTGTTTACATGACCTAGAAATGTTAATCCCATGAATTATTGTAAACTGTAATATTATTTGAATTATGATTAGCAGAAAAAATCTATAAAAAATTGTAACAACAGGTTTACACAATCCAAAGTAACTTAACATTCATTCTAACAATCAATATGCTTACATTGGCTTTACAAAAACATGGATTCAAGTACCTTTTCATTTACATTTTGTCATTTTTAGAAATACTGTTTTTCCGTGTAGATTGTTTTTAGTGTCATGTATCACAGAATAATATGTTGTGTGTCATGTATCACATTTCTCTCAGTGTAACAAGTTGTTCAAGGTCCCTGAAAACGGCCCCTCCAACATGAAAGGGACCGCCGTTACCCTCGCTTCTGTATAAGCTCTCCTGTGCCGATATCGTTACCGAATCGGGTGTACTCGGGAAAAAATCGGCAAACATCGTGAGAATATCGAGATTTTGTTGTCGGTGGCACAGAGAAGTATGTCACAGAGAAACGATTTCTGTGAATGCAAACTATAGATCAAATATGCAAACTGCAATAATCTTACCTAAAATCCTACATTAATTATAATTAAAATTGTATATATATATATATATATATATATATATATATATATATATATATATATATATATATATATATATATATATATATATATATATATATATATATATATATATATATATATATATATATATATATATATATATATATATATATATATATATATATATATATATATATATATATATATATATATATATATATATTTATCTTCTAATTTCTTTGCTATCTTTATATATTTTTTTTGGAGGGTTTATCTTGGGATAGTAGCAATAAAACGACTGATTAGGTTACTTGACGTTTCGGTCCCTTTCTTGGGCCTTTTTCAAAAGAGTTTAAACTCTTTTGAACTCCTTTTTCAAAAGAGTTTAAACTCTTTTGAAAAAGGCCCAAGAAAGGGACCGAAACGTCAAGTAACCTAATCAGTCGTTTTATTGCTACTATCCCAAGATAAACCCTCCAAAAAAAAAAAAAAAAAATATATATATATATATATATATATATATATATATATATATATATATATATATATATATATATATATATATATATATATATATATATATATATATATATATATATATATATATTCATTTTAAAATATTTCTCTAATTTTATATGCAGCATGTATATTAAACACATTTACTAAAAACATGGTAGGAAAATCCAATGAATGCGACAAGTCAGTTAATGTTACGGAAATATATAACTTCTAGTTCTTAAGAAAGTTCCATACTATTCGCTATGTGCAAGATCCCTTAAATGACATCTGGTGTAATTTAAGGGATCGACGAACCCTGGTCTCTGGTGTCATTTATGGGATCGAAGCAATCGACGAACCCAGGGAGATTTTGCTCTACCAAGTATGATAACAACGAATACTATACGAATACGAATACTATACGAAAACTATACGAATTATTGATGTGTAAACATCTATTGCGGCGATATGAGGGTAAATTTCGGGAAATGGGGCGGAAATGTGAAAGCGGATGTCTGCACAGTACCTACCTACTAAATTAATTCAGCTACTACCTGATATATGGTGGTTACAGCGCCAACATCCATGGTGTGTGTTTTGTTGCCTACCTTATTAAAAAAGTCCTGATGTGAGTATCGAACCAGCTATCCCTGGTTTGGAAAGCGGGGCTTGATTCGCAGCACCATCATATGACTGCTATACGCTTTGTTAAATCTCGTATACTTGGTGCTTTGTTATGGCGGCGGTTATCGTGCACATGATGCAAGTGGGAGTACAATGGACTCAGGACCCGTGTGGCAGTTAAAATATTAGGGTGTAGGTGGAATATTAGCATGACATATTTACTTGTCATGACATTTTATTTACTCATCCAAATAGATGAATAGAATACTTGGTCCATTATTATTTTATATAAATCTGATTATATTACATTACAATTATTATTAACATCATATTATTTATACGTTCACGGCCGCGACGTATATGGACGTTTAGGCCACTGTGCGTGCTGTGGCACCTCAATTTTATGAAGTCTATAGCCCCCCTAACAAATACTCGCATTTTGTAGCCACAACGTACCGTTGCTGGATGTCTAATTATCATATAATTCCAATGACCTCAGAAATTAGCATTGTATAGTACTGTTTAGGTGTTACACTTACACCGAGCGCAGTAATTTGACTCGATGTCATGATGGGAGTCGTAAAACAAACGATAGTTACCGATTTACCGGAAAACTCGTTCCTGATGCTATATTATTTTATTTATTTTATAACATTCAGGGCAAACCTACGAGGCAATCCTGTGGTTGTTAGTCATAAAGAAAACTCTGAAAATGTGAACATATAATAATATGGCAAAAAAACAAAACATAGCGTGTATTAGTGCTCGGAATTTTAAAAATCTGAAATTCGAATATTCATTTGGTGTATATTCCAATTTTTAATTTGAATAGTAAAATTATTCAAATAGTCGAATATCTAACGAATATTCGAGTATTTGAATATTCAAATATTCAAGTAATTAGTATACGAATATTTGAACAATATTCAAATATTTAAGTAGCTAGGTATTAGATTAGAACTTTCACACGAAATAACAGTGCAACGCGAACCACAAAACTTGTAAATAATAATTGATGATCGATCACTCTACTGTGGTGAGCGGTACTGTGGTACTTTACCTGATTGCAACGATTATTAAAGAAACTCAAAACAAAAACTCTAAAGTTTTGGATGGTTTTGTGTTTACTTTCAGGTTACTATTCGAATAATTCAGTAATGAATGAGTACCTACATAATTGGCATTCGATTAAAGTATTCAAATATTCCAATATTTGAACATATCCAAGTACCGTAAAACGGGGTGACTTGAAAATATGGAGCGAGTTGAAACAATATGGCGCGGAAAGGTAAATACTCCTGCTGCCACCCGTTGGGCATAGATTTAGACTTGCAATCGCAGCATAGGCTCCCTAGATGTCCCTAGTCTTTGATTTCATGCTTCATGCCAAGATGGTTACTTGCACAAAAAACAGATTATACAAATGTGTCCTTTTTCTATGGTTATTTACAAGTTACAATCCGTGTCTTATCTATGGTTAGAATACAAGATATTTCCGACAGAAAATGGCGGGGTTTTGAGAGTTAAGGCTGTGGTTAAGGTAAGAGATTCGGCATATTTTTTCACATGTATACTTCTTATTGTACAACAACACTCGTCAATAATATAACCTAACAGCGTAGCGTAGTATTTTTGCGTGTTTATTAGGATAAGGATATATAACCTCAAAAATAATTATTAAGGCATACGGTGACAGTGGCGTAGCCGTGTTAATAGGTACAGGCCAGGAAATTTAAGGGTACAATAAATGTGAAATAAAGTTAATTTCTCTTAAATTGTTGACATACTTGGTAGAGCAAAATCTCCCTGGGTTCGTCGATTACTGACACCAGATGTCATTTAAGGGATCTTGCACATAGCGAATAGTATGGAACTTTCTTAAGAACTAGAAGTTATATCTTTCTGTAAAATTAACTGACTTGTCGCAAGAGTAGATGTCTCTGTCGCATGAGTAGATGTCTCTGTTGCATTCATTGGATTTTCCTACCATGTTTTTAGTAACTGTGTTTAATAGACATGCTGCATATAAATTTAGAGAAATATTTTAAAATGAATAATATATATATATATATATATATATATATATATATATATATATATATATATATATATATATATATATATATATATATATATATGTTTATTTAGATATATATATATATATATATATATATATATATATATATATATATATATATATATATATATATATATATTCATATATATATATATATATATATATATATATATATATATATATATATATATATATATATATATATATATATATATATATATATATATATATATATATATATATATATATATATATATATATATATATCTATATATATATATATATATATATATATATATATATATATATATATATATATATATATATATATATATATATATATATATATATATATATATATATATATATATATATATATATATATATATATATATATATATATATATATATATATATATATATATATATATATATATGTAAATAAATAAATAAAATATTTCACATATATCAATATTATATTTTTTATAGTAATATAAATTATAAATTCTATAATGATATATTTAAGTTTCACTTAGGGAAATTCCGCTCCAAAGCCAATCCGCGCATCCTCCATACGCGCACAAGATATAAATCTCCTGTGCTTCTGGTGTCGCTAAAGAAATCGAAATATTTTCAAAATTGAGTCCAGTAATAGGTAATTTATTCGATGGAATACCGGTAGACTGCCCATTCTCGTAGTCTTCCTGGACATTGATACCGTAAACGGTTGCGTCTACAAACATAACAATTACTTCTGCCCTCCTAATCAATGTAATAATAACTTACCTATTATTTGTATGTTTTTATATGTAACATTTCTAATAAATCCCCCTGGCGCATCTGTATGTGTTTTGACGTGGATACCATTCCTGGCGCCGTGCACGACGCTGTCCGAGAACACGATGTCGCTCACCTCGTTAACGGACGCTAGCGAGCGGTTCATACCAGCAGATATACTCAAGCCGTGTCCGCCATAACACGTAAACCCGGTGAATATCATGTTGGACCCATGGTTTACAGCTACACAGTCGTCCTGGTTCCTCACCACAGCATTTTCGATAAGGACATTAGTGGATGAATTCACACCGAATCCATCTGTATTATGTCCCCTCTGCAATATAAAAGCATATTTTATTGTAAAATTATATTTCAAAATATGGCTGTTTTAGTAAAACATGTGAAGTACTCACAGAATCCAGATCTCCAGCAGAGCAGTCCACATTCCAGTTGCTTAACGTAAGATCCTTCGAGTTACTGATAGATACACAATGCCTGGGGCAGTTGAGCAACGTAATATCTTTAAATGTAGCTGAGTCGGTGTAGTCGATTTTGAAAAATAATGGTTTCGTCTTACCGCTATTTCCACCCTGTCCGTCCCAATATTCAATTCCTAGACCATCAATACTGTGACCTTAAGAAAATGAGTTCAATGTTTTTACGTGTAAATTTGAGGAATCAAATACATTCTAGTATCATTTTGATTTATTTAAATTTAGCCAAACGGATCTGAAATCTAATATCACTAATAATACCTTTAGCTCCTTGAATGGTGATCCCATTGCCTTGGATCTTCACAAGGGGTCCATCCCATTCCTGGTACCCGAATCTATTATGTCCTTCGAAAGTAAGAGTTGTATCATTCTTCAAGTCCAGATCCAATGTGACTCCAGCAGGAATTGAGATTCCACTAAGAACGATGTTGTCACATTGCGATATTGCATCGGCAATTTGGGAATAATTGGTGACGGTACAATCATCTCTTACTGACCTAATATCCTTTAGATTCCAGGCGACAACGACCAGAAAATTAATTAAAATAGTAACCAAAAAACTGGTTGTTGACATCGTATTGCTTCTGGATTTAATAAAACCAACCTTTATGATACAGACGTATGCTGGCAATATACTAGAAAATCAGATTAATTTTCTGATGCATACTCAGTCTTTCATAACTTAATTTGATCTTTAACAGTGTATTAGAATTTCAAGTACGTGTACAAACATGCAATATCTAATCAGACACTCTAATATGGAGTACCTTATTTTAATAGATGATCCTTGAGTATATATACCTTGGTAAGTAATTTTCAATATTTATTATTTTAGGTACATGTACATATTAAATTGAATAGGTACTGGGTATGAATGAACATTTATAAGAAACTAGGGTTGCAAATTTCGCTTATTATTGAAATAAAGGACACCAGTCGCGTAATCTGTCCCAAAAATCTGTCCCTTCATGTGCTAAAATACATAGCGCCGCAGGGAAAATTTTCAAGGTCACGCGATCTCCTGGGAATCAATGAAACAATTTCAATGGAACAATTTCAATGAAAATTCCATTTATACAAAATTATAGACTCTTACAAGAATATTTTTAGAATTTTGTACCCAAGGGGGGGGGGGCAAACCCCCTGTCTCCCCATAAATACGCCACTGAATTACACATTGGGAAATTTTTTTGGGTGCCACTGCAGCACTGCTAAAAACATCTATTTTGTGCCCCCAAATGTCCCGAATAACACTTTTGGGTTATTAAATTTTATTTTGTGTCCATTTACTAAATATTAGTCATGTGTAATAAATTAATAAAAATAATTTCTACTGCGTAATATGGCATCAAACAAATCTTTAATAATAATTTAATAATCGGATCTCGGGGATTTACCGACATTTTTCATACGTTGCTAAATTTACATTTCAAAATTCACAATAAAGTATTAGCCAATTTGTGTGGTGCATAGGACCATTTTCTAAAATTTATTTGTTACTTAAATGCATTTATTTATATTTCCGGATTTTACAGGTAGTTTGCAGTCCTATGACATCTTTCAAAAGGTCAAAGGACATAATTTTAAAATAAAGGACTGTCCTTTGAAATAAAGTATGGTCGGCAAACCTAAGTGCAACACGATAGGTAGTTCACAATTCCCCCGTTTTAAATTTTGATCAAATAAAGGGTCCGCCAATAGGGACGCTCGATCTTTGACAGCTCATGGCGGCCATGTTGTTTGTGGTAGAGTTGGCAAACGTAGTTGTTATTATTCAGTGTATCTTCACAAATCACCATGAACCAATTCAGCCGCGAGCAACATGTGCAAATCGTTAAAACTTATTACGAAAATCATTCATCGGTTCGAGCAACGTTCCGCGCGCTCCGCCAATTTTACGGTGCAATTGATCGTCCTGCTGAGTCGACTATCCGTCGTTTGATTAACAAATTCGAGGCAACCGGTTCGGTGAACAATCAGCCAACACCGACGCGTCGTCGAAACGTCCGATCTGCCCAGAATGTCGCCGCTGTGCGCGATAGTGTGCGTGAAAATCCGCGACAGTCAATTTCACGTCGCGCACAGGAACTCCGCCTTTCGGAAACATCACTTCGCCGAATCTTGCATCTGGATTTGGGCATGCATCCGTACAAGATCCAGCTGACACAAGAGCTCAAAATAAACGACCATAGACAGCGCCGTATCTTCGCTGATTGGGCCTTAGAGCAGTTGGAAGTCGACCCCGATTTTGGTCGCAAAATCATCTTCAGCGATGAGGCACATTTTTGGTTAAATGGGAATGTCAACAAGCAGAATTGCCGTTATTGGGCCGAGAACAATCCACAGGAGGTCCACCAGGTCGCAACGCACCCAGCAAAGGTAACTGTTTGGTGTGGATTTTGGGCCGGAGGCATCATCGGGCCGTATTTCTTCGAGAACGACGATGGTGTGTCCATCACGGTAAACGGCGAACGATACAGATCCATGATAACGAACTTTTTCTGGCATGAAATCGACAATATGGATGTCGAGGATATGTGGTTTCAGCAGGACGGCGCTACGAGCCACACAGCGCGCGCCACAATGGATCTTCTGCACGAGCGCTTCGGAGGAATGGTTATCTCGCGCGGAGGCGACATCAACTGGCCACCGAGATCGTGCGATTTAACCCCACTAGACTATTTCTTGTGGGGTTTTCTTAAATCACAGGTCTACGCAAACCAACCACAAAACACTGATGCCCTCAAAGTCAACATACGCCACGCCATCGATGAAATACAGCCCGATTTGTGCGCCAGAGTCATTGAAAATTGGACTTCTCGTATGCGCGCCACCCAGCGAAGCCGAGGTGGACATTTGACCGATATTATTTTCCATACATAATGCCTTCGAATACTCTTTCAAACAAAAAATAAATTTCATTTATACCTCTCACACAACTTGCTTTATTTCATTTTAAAGATCGAGCGCGCTTATTGGCGGACCCTTTATAATCTCTCGTCTACTCGATCTGATAATATTTAGGAGATACCTAGTTAGGAGCCGTATTAATTTACTTAACTATCTACTAATATTATTGGGACCGTGCAACTGGTGAGTGCAGCTACGTATTGCTACATAGTTTTGGCTTAGAATACACACTGTGAAAAATGACCTAATTGACTACTTACTCATTTGAAAAAAACATTTGTGAGAACTGCTTTTATATTTGCTGTAAATTAAAAAAAAATAGCGTAAGAAAGAGTGCTAATTGGTGTACGTAAAATCATTCCCGTAACAACACACTCGCTGCTACTGGGCTATGTATTTATCACTAATAAAAAAAATAAATTAATACCATGTGCAAGTGATTTTAGGTAGTTACTATTAAAGTACGAGTTGTCGTAACTTTGGGCTTTTGAATCAACTGCTCTGTTAATTTATTCCAGCATCTTCTACTTTCAGCCAACTAACAGAGCTAGTTGCCAGAGTTTACCGTTTACCCAGAGATTGCAATAAACACTTTTCTTTCGACATTACAAGCTTCGGCCACCTTCGGCATTTCCCGGTCGGCTACGGCTAAACCATCTCTACTGCCATACTTCTCATCTCATTTTGTAATTTTTGTATTGCGTCGTGAGTCGTGAGGGAAGGTCAGTGGTGTTTTGTGGTTATATAAGTTGTGTTTATTGCGTTTTGTTTGGCGGGGATTGCTATATAGCGAAATAGACTGACTGGATGAATGGACCAATGGATCTTTGTTCTATATTTTATATTCGAGTGTTTAATTTTGTGTATATGTTCATTTTTACATTACTTAAATATACTTCCAGTATAAGTATAACATATATTAGGTATAATAAGTATATAATAAGTATATTAGGTTATTAATAAGTATATATTAGGCCATTTTTATTTTCATAATTATTATATTCTTTAGTTTTGTATTACTGCAATACAAGTATTTGATATTTATTTTATATATAATATATTAGAATAATATAATACATAAGTATTAGATTTTAATTCTGAGCTAAAAGTATACCTATAGTTTCATTTCTACATTCATCATGCTTTTAGTAAAAGCAAAGTTTACGTAAACTTTGGTAGAAGCATGACATTGTGATTGGCCATTTTTCTATATTTATAATTTTTTATATTTAGTTTGCTATTCCTGCAATATAAGTACCTTTGTATGGTAACAAAAATATAATATTTATAAATCTTGTTTCTTAACTGAAGTATGCATTTGAAAGATTTCTGAACTCGTTTGTAACTACTGGTGAAGTTCATTTGCAGCAACTCCGGTGATAGTTCATTTAATTAGAAGAGTCAGTAAATATTACTGATGTGTAATGTCACCATCAAAATTTATCATTTTGCAGCAACTATAAGGTGTTAGTGTTAACTACCACATTCCATTTGCCACAAAGAAAGTCAAGTACTTAAATATTAGAGCAGTTGTGATAAATACCCACTTTCAGCAAACCAAATGTAGTTATCATAAAGCAACGTTGTAGTTGTCCCCTATGTTAACGAGATTTTCATTTATTACAAATGAGTTTTCAGTTACCACAATTGTATTTTTTTTCTCAGTGCACCACACAAAATACTAATAGTTTATTGATACACGATGAAAACGTAAAAAACGGTTTCAACAAGTCGGCGCTAGACGCAATACTCCATTTTGTTGTACCGTTGTTGCCAGAACGAAACTTAAAATTTTGCAATGCTTTCTCTTATGGCCGAAAACAGTTATTTTTGGATGTTTAACATCAGCTATTCAAAAAAAAATAAACAACTTTGCTTCTAAATAGTCTGGATGAAAGTCATCCTGGATTAAACAAATTCAGGTACAGTCGCCGCCTCCCAAAAGTGCATGGCATATTTTTCTACTTCGATTGTGACTTTGAATCATAGTCGTCTCATAATTAGTCAATTTATACGTCAAAATAATTTAATTCTAAACATTATGTCATATTAATACATTAACTTGTCAGAATATTAATAGAAAATGCCAAGACATTTAAATGATGTGCAAAGGGCGAGGGCTATGGCCAAAATTGAAGAAAATTGTTCCCTGGCTGAAGTAGCCGCTGATTGGAATGTCAGCAAAAGCTGCATATTTAAAATTAAAAAGACATGGGATCAGGAACATTTAATACAAAGGGCAGCAAGAATAGGGATTGGTAAAGTTGGTAAAGTAAAGAGATTGGTAAAGTAAAATTCAAGATATCGCTCTGATTGAATATATTCAACAACATCCTTTCGAAACAGCTGTTAATGCAAGAAGAGAAACATTGTTTCCGGGGTTTGTCAGGATTGTGAAAAAACGGTTAAAACACTTAAAGAACTGTTATGCTGCCCCTAAAATTGTTCTCTCAAATGAAGACAAGCAAAGATGGATGGAGTGTGCAAATAACTTGATAGATAATAACATTGAATTTTGGAATAATGTGTTTTTTTTCTGATGAAAAAACATTTCAATCTTGTCACAGTGGACGGCTTCGTGTTTAGAGACCCGTAAATACTAGGTTCCAGGAAAATTATACGAGGTCCATCAATGTATGTGGGCGCTTTTCAATAAACGTTTGAGCATGGATAAGTGTTCATGGGCCCGGAATTTGCTGGAAAATTGATAACAGATTTACAGCACTAAATTATTTAAATATTTTAGAAAATGTGATGTTAGGTACCATCAGTAACGCAAATTTTTCCTGGGAATTTAACTTTCAGCAGGTGAACAATTTTTTAATGATACTTCTTTTAGGACTTATTTTCAATTTTTGTTAATAGGATAATTGCCAAATTCATACCGCACGAATAGTAAGAGATTGGATGGGTCATAATGATATTAATCTTTTACCTTGGCCCGCAAAAAGTCCAGACTTGAATCCTATCGAAAACGTTTGGGGTTACGTAACTAAACATATTTATAAACGACGTTTCAGACCTCAAAACGCTAATCACATTTGGGAAGTAGCTGAAGATGCTTGAGAAGAATTTGTGGATAGTTACGATATGATGTCATTAATTATGTCGATGCCAAGGCGATTGGAAAGTGTCTTAGCAGCTAACTTTTTGTAATATTATTATTTACCAAACATTTGCCCAATAAACAAATTAGCAATTTTCTTACTGCACGTCACTGAACAATTTTCGAACAAAACCCCGTTTACATTACGAAAAATGAGAAAAATGACTGTAGCAACTTAAGGTAAACCTGCCGCACCAAAATTCTCCACAAAACGCAACATTCAAGTATTCAGGTACGTTTGGCAATGGCGTCGCCTTTTTACTCCTATGCTTAGTTCACTTTTCTCCGCGGGAAGTTGACCGGATTTCCCACACCGCAAAAATGGCGCGTTATTTATAATAAAATAAAAATTGTATTTAATTTTTCTATAAGTTAATTTGTTTTAGCAGAAAATACATCTAACATCAGGTGCGTATGCATTATAAATTAATATATAATATAGTTTATGAAAAATTAAAACGTTAGCTCTAATTGAATAAAGATATTTATGAACCTTATCATTTTGTCAGGATACCTACCTGATTCTACCTACCTAACGGTATAACTTCATACAGTAATATGCAGCTCCTCTGTATAACGTGCATTCTGATATACCTGCCTCCATACCTGATATTTTTTTTGGGAAATCACTTAAGAACTGTATGTAGGTACTTAAAATGGACATTTCATGGACGTACAATACGTACATCGTACAATGGATGTTATTACATGGTCGTACATAGTACATCCATCATTAGTCCCATAATGTATTAACAATGGACCTAACCTGGACTTCCATGGGACGTCCAGTGCTATTTGGGAAGCGACTTTGGCCCTGTTGTTTACTCCACTAATAATAGAAGACAAGAAGGCTACAGTTTATTTATACTTTTGAATACAATTATTATAAAATAGAACTCTTAAGATTGATTCTGTGCGACAGCCAGTTTTCCAGATTCTGTCAGATATTGTTCTTGGCAAGTCTGCTCCGCTGTTGTACCTGGAATCAAGGCGGATGCTCCTTCATCCTTGTCAGAAATATCGTAGTTGACGTAGGACATGTTATTCTCGTCTAGCCAGGTCCACCAGAGCCTAGACTCTGCCTCATCCACGGGCGCACTGGCGTCTGCGTTCACGGTACCATACTCAGTTACGAAAATTGGGAGCCCTGCATCCAGAGCAGTTTGGGCCGTATCCCTGAGCCACTGTTTGTGGGTGCCGGCGTAGAAGTGCAGCGTATACATGATGTTCTTGTAGTCTGTAATGGGATCAAGTGCGGCCTCGTCTACTTTGGTCGAGTACCAGCCTGTTCCAAGCACTATTATATTGTCAGGGTCATTGGCGCGAATAGTCGCGATCACTGCTTCGTGGTAGGGCTTCAAGACCTCACTCCAGGATGCATCAACAGGCTCGTTGAATGTCTCGTAAATTATGTTAGGATAACTTCCGTACTTCTTGGATATTTTATCGAAGAAGTCTTTGGCTTCCTCCAGATGGTCGAACGCTTGCTCTTCGTGCCAGTCCACAATTACGTAAATATCGTCCTCGATGGCAGCCTGGATGACAGCCTCTATAAGGGCCTGTTGACCTTCCGGGTCGTCCAAATACCCCCCATCGGTAGTATTGACTGCTAGTGCGGCACGAATCACATTAGAGTGGCAGTAGGTTTGTACTCCGTCCACGGTGGCTCTGTTGTAAAACTGAGGGTACCAGATGCTCCAGAATAGCGCCATGCCCTTCAGTTGAACCTGCTCGCCATTCTGGTTCACTAGATGGGTGCCATCCACGGCCAGCTGACCATGTTTCGAGACTGTCTCAAGGGCCGCATCTTTGCAAAAGGCGATTGCGATCGAACACGCCAATAACAGCAATGGAAACAAGTTCATTTTTCTTAAATCTGAGATACTTTAATTAGGTTTGAAGATTTAATCTGATTTATATATTTGGTTTTGGTTATCATATTTTTATCTCTAGTATACGTACATGGTAATGCAGATTCTCGAGAACACTCGTGATATGTGATTGTGAGATCGAGAAAACAGTCATTCTAAAAATGTACCTATATTTTTACGAAGATATATAGGTACCTATATGATGTTTCTCGATACTCAACAAATTATAGAAGAATTTTTACCAATAATATATCCACTTGCATGCAATTTTTAATCGATGATTTGAATAACCTCTTCTATTTGTTACCAGCTAGTAAAACATTTCAGATATATTATACGGCTATGCTATCATACAGAAGCTATGCTATTATACAGAAGAAATAAATAGGCTCATTGTTATGAACATTAATGCGCGTTTATATTATTAATTGTTCACGAACGTGGCTCTCGCTTTCGTCGATCACGCTTTTGCAATGAATAGTGTGAACAGACTGTCGTGGACAACGACATCACGAAAAGTCTATCCCATCCCACGATTGGTCCAATAAATATATAATTTTTCAAATAAAATTGTCCCGGCAAGCTAATTTTTGACAAAATTGTGTGACAAAAGTCACACAGCTTTTCCAGATTGTTTATTTTTTAACAGCGGCGGCTGGGGACATTTTTGTTTGGGAGGACGTTCGTTTTTTTACCTTATCCGTCAAATTCAGATAACTAAAGTTTAAATTCATGAGATCACACATCATTTTTTTCTCTTCAATCTTCAACTTCAAAACAATATTATAAAACAAAAGAACCGGCGCGCGTGTGTTAACCGTTTAAGTGGCGTTAATACGACTGTGGGCTGAGTTGCACTACGCCCGCTCGCCCGCTAAAACCGTTTAAAATCGCGTGATAAGAAGCGTGCCGTTTCCATGACAACTGATTATTTGCTAGGAGAAGCTGGGCCGCGTACTGGGCGTTCAGCCTTTCAGGTTTTTACGCAATACCTAGTTAAACCGTTATCCGTGCGGAGCTCTATAGTGCGGGCGCTGAATGCAAATGAAAATATTGTAAATAAGATAGTAAATATAGGTATATTAGATGTTAATATAAGTAAATGTTTTATTTACTTAATTAAATTGAATTTAAAGAAAAAAGTATGAACACGAAACAATAATTAAATAAATTGTACATCGCCATTTGCCTAGGGAGGGCGGCGCCCTGCAGCCCTTTTAAGATGTTTTACAAGCTCGGAAAATTAGTCTCCTAATTAATTTTTTTAAATAAATTCCGGTGTACGCGTAGCCCCATGTATTTGTTTGAGATCGTCTAGAATAAATAACCTCTAATTCAGTTTTTAATGATTTAAGTCAGTTCCTATACGGCTCCAATTCTTGTCCATGGTTCGAGTATAAAATAACAAGCATGGAAAATAAAAAAAGGAATTCCTGACATTGCATCCACATGTCCATTTATTACCATCATATACATTTCTGGTAAAATGCCAAGTAAAAGACCTACCTTCATTTTTTTCATGCACTTTTGATTTAACTTTACATCTGGTATGAGTCGTCCTAAACTTTTAATCTGAACCTTAGAATTTTAGTGAAAATTTAACTTCAAAAATGTTGTCCACTGAATTAATGACAGTATTACAGTTATTTTTAACACTAATACAACCCGAAGTAGTAGCCATAATAATGATTGTCTCGTAAGAACGTGTAAAAAACGAAATTATCCAATCAAAACCAACCCTACATACACCCACACCATCACGAGAATAACTGAAAGTCTGGAATGTGGAAGTGTGATTTTTTAGAGCGCACGGCGTATTGCTTATGCGGGCGTTTTTTACGTACATAGTCGATCATTTCGCATTGAAAATTACCATTGGGTCGGAGCGCCGAATAGAAGCACATAGCTCATATACGTATATATGAGTATGTATTAATTGTTGCCGACTCTGCGCTCCTCGATATACTAATTTTGCCTGTAGATTCATAGATGCAGCAGGTGAAAGATGAACGATTTAAAATATTATTTTCGCCGGCAGTCCGCGCGCCCGGCCCCACGTATTATAGAACCGCTCATATTCATATATTATCTTCATATATTATCCTAGCACAACCATATGTATACTTCTTAATGGCAGCCTGTTTAGAAAAGCGGATAAATCCTTTTCTTTTAAGGTGTGTTTAAGGTTAGGTGTGTTTGCACACCTGTGAGGGTGCTAGTGTTTATTTTAACGAGACATTACCCGGGAAACCACCACATATCAGTAAACATATTATTGTTACTTTAAACAAAACATGCTTGTATATAATCACTGTACACAAAAAACTTAAGTACATAGGTACATATATCTGCAATATCTATAGGTACATGTTATCTAATTTTTATCGGATTCATAATTATAAATATATTATTTTCCTGGATTTGCACAATATCTAGTAGCTACAAAAATAAAGAATCTACGTTAAATATTATCAGAAGTTTTTGTAGGTACATAATTTTGAATAAATCTATTATGAAAAGCGACTACTAACAGCATCTAACAGTGATTGAATCAGTGAGTTTCTTTACGACCACTTAATGTTTCACATAGGAAACATGTTTGTTTTTATTTACCTAGAGGGTCTCCATTTTTCTCGAGGCGATCACGTTTCGCAACCTGTTTTCAAGAGTATGTCGAAAGGCCTGAAAGGGTGATTTTTGTAGTGAATTGGGGAACACTTCTTTTGTGGTTGTGATAGCTAGGGTTAGCTATCTTAAGACCCTTTAAACCCTGTTTTTGTTGTATTGTGTTGCACAGTGACAGTCAGAGGTGGACTGTCATGATGCTTTTTAGCCTCTTGGGGGGATTTTTTCATTGGATTTAATTTTTTTTAATTATTTTTTTTGTTGTGCTTTGCAGTCGTATGTATACCCTGAGTTCGCGTATTACTACGTAATTCGCTGGGAAGTAGAGGGGGGATTTGTTACGTTCACTTTTGTCAATTGACAATTTAGATATCAGAAGTTTGTTGTATGTACATAATTCTGAATAAATATATGAGAAGCGACGACTCACTTCCTCTCATATTCATGATTGGATCTCAGTGCATGTATTTTGCGAATTTCGTTGCTGCACATTTGTGTTGTGGTATTTTGATTTCTTTTCACAGAACATAATTGACCTTTCTCAACGCATACGGTAGTGCCACTATTCTGTGCTTAGGCTAGATGAACAGATCTAAGGCAATCGTCTTCGTCATGATGGGCGAGGCCATTTTGCTCTTTCTTTTCTTGTCGAGCATCGTGAATAAACGCTACGGAATAATTTCAAATTTATTAGTGTTTCCTTATTAAAAAATACGTAGTTACTTATCACTATATGTCGTATTGAATAATTTGAAATGATTTTTTTTGTTACCATGAGACTATTTTCTATTTTCGCCTTCTCTGTGTTCTCTAGACCCTGCGTTACGTTAATTCCTAGTGTTGATTTGGGGAAGTATTGCCAGGCCACTTTCCGAAGCCGTTCTACACCAATTAAGGCTTCTTACGTCGAGTGTAAGTTCATTCCCCTTTGTAACTTTACCTGTAACTTCATCTGTAACTACGCCTGTAACTTCATCTGTAACTACGCCTGTAACTAGGTCACTGATACCTAGATACCTGGATACCGGAGATACTTGCCCACTCTACTTAGACACAGTCATTGACACTAGTACTTCCACGGTTCACTCAACCTGAGCCGGGTGTTCACTAACTTGCTTTCCACCTGAAACCTTCATTGGACTTGCTTCCTGTGAAATCTATCAACTACACGCATATTTGGATATTGCATCTCACTAGAAGACAAAGGAAACGAAAGTATAGGGACGCAGTGGCACTACCGTATGCGTTGAGAACGTATGCGTCAATAATGTTCTAATACCTATGATCCTAATACCTTTTGTCACTTTTTTACAGTGAGTCATTTAGAAAAGGGACAAAATCAAACTGGTTGAAGGAATTTGTGATCTGACACATTATTCGTTGTAGATGGTGGTTTAATCTTATATAAAGGTAGATATGTATGGCAATGACCTTTCACGTATGAACAAATCTTCAAGCAATACGTAAGCTATGCGCATTTTACGGCATGAATTTCGTAATTGTTTTTGATGTTTATGATGATAATATACCATCCATTAAGATCAGTCTATACCCTCCGTTAAGATCAAAAAATTAGACCAAAAGACAGTGTCGATATTTCGATTAAGTCAGAAGGTCCGGTCTCAACATCATAGGATATTTCATCATCACCATCATCATAGGATATTTTTGAGAAATAACAACGAAAATAACTTTTAATTTTACTTAAAAGCTATTTACAAAAAGCAGGAATGGAAATCCCCCAAGCCGAAAGAGATGCTAATTTTCTTATCGTTACAACTGCTTTAGCGAAATCAACTAATGAAAGTCGAATAAAATATCATATTTCATTTCCAGCAATAGATATATCACTAAATCTCCAATTTGAGCAGCCACCATCTGCGCACAAAATATAGAGGGACGCTGAGTAAGAGCTTGCCAGGGTCCCTTCTACATTTTTAATGTTGAGATCTGTGATGGGAATATTGGCTACAGGCAATCCAGTAGGACTTCCGTTCTCATAGTCTTCCTGAATGAGAATCCCGTAGACGGTTATACCTAAAATACAATGCAAATAATAATAACTGACTACCTACTAAATAGAGCAAAAATAAACTCGTTTTAAACATTGTTGTTGTTCACAATGTGGTGTGATGGTGATTTCGTGGGATCACCAGGTGGGTAAGCCACCCATGAATGGATGCATAGTCGGGCTACTTGGTATTAATTTATTTAACTCAGTACATTATCACATAGGTACAGCGAGACGTACAACGTTTAACGCTTAAGTAGTACTTGCTTCGACGCATCAATGCCTCAACGCATCAATACATCAATTCTTCTTGTGACCTAATTACACTACTTTATATAATGTTCAACCAGGTCAGTAGTTGTTATAATAATAGTTGTTTATTAAGTCGACCTAGACCTTAAATATCCTAATCAGCAGATTATTGTTTTATATACCTGACATTGTTTATTCGCTTATGCCGGAATGGTAAACAGAATAAGAATTAGTTAATTTGGGTAATATGGCACTACAGTGGAGTCATCAAGTATCGTCAGGAATAATCAAATTAAATGTGTCATTTTGAAATTTGATTACGTACCTTTAAATTTAATATTGCTGTACGTGACATTTCTTATATAACCCGCAGCTGCGTCTGCATGGGTCTTGATGTGAATCCCGTTTCTGGAATCTTGCACGGCACAGTCGGAGAATGTGATGTTACTGACAGTGTTGATTGCCCCGTCAGTTTTGCTCAAACCAACTGAAATGCTTAATCCGTGGCCACCATAGCATGCGATGCCAGTGAATTTCATGTCGGCTCCCCCATTCACAACCACACAATCATCCTGGTTTCTCACAATGGCGTTCTCAATTAGTACATTTTTGGAAGAAGAAATATCAAATCCATCAGTGTTATGGGCTATCTACAACACAAGCCACAACATAAGCAATATGGGGAATAGAGACATTGTACAGTAGAAAAATTAGGGGAAAGCGGGATTTTTGCATGGAAGCTTCTATGATTCTCAACAACATCCCAAATATCCCCAGCGAAATATGCTCCGCTAAAAATGTTACGCGGGGTCAAAGGTCACGATAAACGGTTTTTCGCGATTATCTCGTTAACGGTTACTTTTATCGAAAAAATAGTGTTTATCAAATTTGAAGATTAGATTGTATACAAAAAACGTATTCTTACTTTTTTTCGTAAGGCTAACGATTTTCGAGAAAATTCGATTTAAAAACTTGTAACGTTGATGTTTATGTAACCTTTGAGAGTACAAGATGCGTTTTTTAAAAGTAGTGTCCACAATAGGCATTGAGAACAGCAAAGGAGCTGTTATTAAAGCCAGTCTAACATAATATCAAAATCATAGATAATCATCCCCAGAACACTTTTTCCACTTCTTCCTAAACATCCATTTATAAATTCCATATTCTTCCACGACCCCCACTAATAACCACAACAAAATAAAAATACAAAAACCAAACAATAATAATAAAAAAATGAACGAATGATATAAAGGAAAATCAAAAACTAAAAAAAGTCACAAAAAGGAACATACAATAGAGGCACACTAAACATACCACCAAATAAAACATAATAGAAACCAAAAAAAAGAAAATAAAAAAAGACCCACAAAATATATTAACATAGAATCGCTTTGCTATAGTCGCTTCTTCGAAAGAGTTTAGGGCTTACCCTGACTTCTCTTCGGATGTTAACTGGTCAAAGATGGCGGAAGCTAGAAGTTGGTTTAGCCTGCAGTCGGAGCTGGTCGTGTAATGAAATTTTAGGATTACTAACAAGTTGACCAATAGCAATCCCTGGGCGCCAGTAACCTTTTCTTTCTGCCTAACCTCTAAAGCAACGAAGCTCGGTTACTAACTTGGGTTCTATACATTTCATTTAAACTGACAATACAGAAATTGATGTAATGTAATTAATACTAATGTACTACTTCGGGAAGGAGACTGAAGTAATTCCATTATAGCTGAAACCATTATGAAATTATGAAATATAGTAAACAAAGAACACTCGTCGCGCCAAGAAGTACACACTTTCTTAATAATAAATAACTTATATGAATATTGTTTATGAATAATAGGAACCTGCCTGGTCTTGGTCTCCAGCAGAAGTATCTATGGACCAGTTGCTTAAGGTAACATCTTGTGATCCGGTAATAGAAACACAATGTTTTGGGCAGTTCAATAAGTTGATATTCTTGAAGACGGACCCACCAGTGGCTTTCACTTGGAAGAATTTTGGCTTCGTCTTGCCTCCATTGCTGCCCAATCCGTCCCAGTATCTACTTCCTTGGCCATCAAACACGTGCCCTAAATAAAATTACCAGTAAGTTCAAATATGTATTACATATATATGTACACTTCAAATCTTAAAAGAAGTCGCTCACGTCACGTCACTCATTTATTTTTAATCTACAACATACGCTGCTCAATGCAAAGAAGTCCATTATATCTGGCTATTGATATATCCGAGTAACATTGTTGTAAGCTACTGTATGAAAAAGAAAGAGGGGACACGATTTCGTACATCGTAACTAGAGAGAATAATATCGATCAACTGATCAATTTATGTTGACTAGCGCCGTATCCGCAGTAGAGTCGGACCGTTTCAAAATTCTGACAGAATTTTGAACTTTTTTAAGGACACTATTTTTGGGCACCCTCCCATTTTGCTGACGGAAAATGTCCCATTGCTTAAACCAACCTCTCTCGTATTTAGTCACAAGTCTCTTGTATTTAGTCTTCAGGATTTTAACATACACATTGTAGGTTATGTGTCATTTTTACGTCAACGAGTAAAGTTTGTATACATCCAGACGAGTCGTTTTAACACACATTAATTTGACTAGTGCAATATATTTGATTCGCTTGGTTTATAACTGTGACATAACGGCTAACTTTCAAGATTTAGATTGTATACAGATTCAATGTTAGGACGTCTAATTAGCTATGGAGATATAATTCGTTACATAAACGTTTTTTTGGTAACGAAGCAGTTATTTTGCTTCTTCTGTTTAGAATACAAATAATAAAGGAACAATATAATGTATGTAGGTATTTTGATAAAAAAAATTGAAATACAAAATACACACAAAACTACAGATGGCTCAACACGAGTAAAAACGCATAAACAAATACATTAATTAATAGGTAAATTACTGTTGTTGACTGTTGTGTTGTGTACCCAGGTAAATTACTGTTGTGGATTTGACTTTTCCGAAATGTTTAGAATTCTGGTTTCCTTTTTTTCATTTAAATCCAATCATTTTAGATTTTATCTTAAATACTCATTAAAAAATAAAACATTAAAGAAAGTACTCATTATTTTTGCTGGAATTATCTAACAGGGAGACCGTCGACTTTTGGGACTGGAGTCTCTCCACAACAGAGTAACTCTGGATGCAGCCTGTAAGATAATCAGGAGTTCGGATCCCCTAACTCCTCATGGTCAAAGACCATGAAGGATCTGGCGTAGGAGCTGTTATATGTTATATATAGAGCAGCACAAAGAGCAGTTAATAGCCTAGATTTCGAATTCGATACCGAGCAGAATAATCCAAACTCTATCACTCAGTTGGAACCTGCTCGGTTCAAATCCCACATTGGGGCTGCTGGAAATACACTTCGATTTCAGCAGCACAGCAGTGGCGGCTCGTGACTAAAGTATCAGGTAGGGCAGACAAATTTAATCTTGATATTAAATTTGGTACGCGAAGCAATAATGGCGCCGCAGGCGAATAGAATAGTAATAGAAATAGAACCACGGTATTTAATATTTATTAAAAGCCAATTAATCGAAGTACCTATTTATTATACCTACCTATAGGTTAGGCGTGTAAGAAACTAATTATTTTGCATATCATATAATACGAAAATAATATCGCCCTTTATTCTTTAGCTTTTCAGCTATGATTTTTATATAATTATGTATGTAGTTAGTAATAGCTAATCTCTAATCTAACAAGTAATAAAACTAATAAGTAACGATACCCCATCAATCAAGTAGTGGGAAATATATTTTTTGATTTTTTATTAAAACAGGCTTCCTAAACCGACTTGAAGAAGAATTCAGTGCAGGCGCACCTGTTTCGTGCATTATTTTGTATATTATGCTACGGGCTTGCCCATCGGCGCGGTTTGAGTGATGTAACGTCCACGATTCGCGCCCTTCAGCTTCAGCCCCTAATTGGTGATTGGTGTTACAAAGTCATATGATTAAGGATTCAGATTTCACTGTTTTGAGTTTTCTGTTTTCAGTTTAAATCGCCAAGGAAAGAATAATAGAGCTTTTAATATCAATTGACACAGTAAATATGAATGGCTAACAGGCAGCGAAATCAGAAATAAATTATTTTGCTGGCATTATTTATAGTTTAACGAATGTAGGTACTCGAACTCCGTGGAATTCGACAGAATATTTTGATTTAAAATATATTAATGAATCTTTAAGAAACATGCGCGATCTGAGGAACACACATATCGACATTAAAATTTAAACTACTGGGAAAACAAAACATTCAGACTTTCTTAATTCCGCTTATCGGGAAAATATTCTGAAACAATAAAACTTTAGAAGAAAATTGGGAAATCATGAAACGCTTAATTGACATGGTAATTTATTTAGCAAGTCAAGAACACTCATTTAGAGGTCGTAATTAAACATCGGATTCTATCAATCAAAGTAGTATTCGCCAGCTGCAGGTCTACTTTCCAAATATGATAATAAGCTCAAATAATTTTTGGATGAATCTACTGTTTTTAGTGGTCTGTCGAAAACCATTAAAAATTATTTAATTGAAAGTATTAATTGAAGTTGTATCCGAAGTGATTTTTTTAACTCTGACCCTCCCGTTGGTTCTTGCTGAACTGTTTATTTTTGGAACGTTCTGATATACCTACGAGCTGTTCTTTTTTTCAAAAACAGAAACTGCTCCTATCAAAAATTCAAGAAAAAGTTCCAAAAGTAAATTGACAAACTAGAGTTAAATAAAAAAATCAAAATACGACAAGGAAACTTAAAATTCGTTGAATCATTGATCGTAAATTTGACAAACGAAATACCTATTGGTTTGTAAAAAATATTTAACAATCTAATAAAATATATTTTGTTTATTGCAATTGATTGCAATATATTTTGTTTATTGTAAATGAATTTTTCATTGAAATTCTGAAGTGCCAGGAAAACGCGTAACCTTGAAAATTTTTCAAATTTTCTCAGGGTGGATACAACCTAGGCATACGTTTACCGTTTCGCTCGCACAATCGTCGCCGCGTATACCATGCGTATACCTCGAACGTATGTCGCGAATTAATACAGGCCTGCTTGTCATCTACGGGCTTGCCCATAGCGATGATTAGCAGGTCTCCCTCGCGCCATGGGCAAACAGATCCTACCTATTACTAGTTTCTTTCGGGTGCGTAACGCGCAAAATTTCAATCGGAATGTGATTACTGATTAATAATATACTTTTTATTTATAATCTTACTTACGACTGAAAATCTGTTATGCTATTGTGTTAAAACATATTGAACATTTTACATGGTAAATGAAAAATTTATTTGAATATAGTTTTTTTTTTATATTTATACCTTAAATCCTAGGGTGAGCACTGCCCACCCTGACCACCTCGAGGAGCCGCCACTGCAGCACAGAGATAAGCCATTGCACGGAGTCTACTATAGAAATATGGTAGACTTAAGGCTTATCTCTGACCTTTAGATTAAAGGAGATATCTTTAGATATCTTAAAACTAACTTTTTTTTAAATTTATCTGATTTTTAAGGTCACCTGGGCTGAAGTCAGGGTAGGTCTTATATTAGCTTGCCAGGATGGTGTACTTCAGTACCCTGGTCTACCGAAGCCGCATGATGGCTATGATAGAAGTGCCTGATATTAGCTACAGAGCATGTCGTCATGCCACAGAGACACAAAAGGAGGGTGAGAAACGGACAAAATATCGAGATTTACTATCAGAATTCCGAATGCTGTACCCGGGTTCTTCTGTTAAAATAGTGGTTCTGATTATTGGCTAACTCGAAGGTATGCTACAATCACTGCTCTCAGAATTGAGATTTATCCCGGCATGCCGTCAATCGGCAGGAGTCATAGCCGGGAAGATGCCGAGGGCCGTGATACTCAGCTAGTTGCGCGAATGGCAACTTACCTTGCTGACGTGGGAAGTTGCCGTTGAGTAACGAGGCCGGAAGTCAGAGACTTGCGCGGGAGAAGGGGCGGTATATTATTATTTCCCGGAACGCATGTGCGACCAGGGCCGAGTTATTTAAAATTTAAAGCAGGAAAACCAAAAGAGTCGAATGAATTTTTACGTCACTATGAACTTTTTTCAGCCAATTTTAATAGTCAATCTAGTATGCCGTGAGGTACCTAAATAAAATTGACTAAAAATTCCAAATGGTGTAAACAGACAAGAAAATATAGTGCATTTATATTCGAAATGAACTCCAAATCTCGAAAAATCCAAAAATATATAGGATGTCCTATTTAAAAATAAAAAATTGTAGCCACTTCCTAGGAAACCGGAAGTAGTGCAAACTTGAAGGGTAGATAGAAAACTGTCGCCTTGATAACATGTGACGCATGCCAAGTTCCATCTCGATTAGTTAACAAATAAAGAAATAACAGCTGGAAAGTTATCTCGTTGACACCCGGGTACATTCTATATTATGTACACTGTATAGTTTGCTACAACGTATAAATTCTGCTTATCGCATAATATAGATCGTTGTACATGCATACCTGAGGTTCCTTGTACCGTGATTCCATTTCCAGTGATTATCACAAGGTGCCCTGACCATTCCTCATATTCAAATGTAATGCGCCCTTCAAAAGTAACCGTCGCATTGTCTTGTAGATTTAATTCTAGGGTTACCCCGGCTGGGACAGAAATGCCTCTGATAACGATATCTACACAACTCAATACTACATCATTCAGTTGTGCATACGAAGTGACGGTACAACTTTCCTCTATCTCAATACCATTCAAAGATGCGAATTCTGAAAGAACACAACCTACGAAGAGAGTAACGACTAAACTAAAATTCAACATGGTGTCGACGTAATAATTTGGAACTGATTCTTACTATGTGTAATAATAATGCCAAATATATGTCCATATGGAAATCTTCTCATGTGAAATAGCTGCTACTATCATTAAGATAGATAACGTATAATTATCTTACGTCTGAAATTAAAATCGTCTGTATTCATATACGAGTACTTAGTCTTGAGACTTGATTGTTGTAATAGTTGATTAGTTACTACCGCAGGTATTTAAATGTTTTATATACGGATTTAACGTGTAATTACAACGAAATTGTAATTATGATAATACCAGTACTCATCCAATCAAGAAAAATTAAAAACCCTTTCGAGATCTTTGTCTAAGGTTTCCCTTCACAGACTTAAAATCTTAAAATTATCGTTGATTTTAATTATACAGGGTTTTGCATACAGCTTATTTAAATTTACAGAATTTTTGTGACACATGCTTTTAAATGTTTTCCCAGGCACCCTGTATAAGAAGTGACAATTCTAGTTACTAAGATACTTAGAGGCATGCATTCTTACTTGAAAATAAGAAAAAAATCTATTACTTACTTACTTATTACTTACATAACAATTTTGAATAATTCCAACCTATTTATTCGCCAGCAGTGTAGATCAAATTATAACAGTCCATTACTTGTCATATATAAATCGGCTTTGCTCGAATTTATATCGACTATTTCCCTTGTCTTAATTTCCACCAATCACAAACGCGCAATTTTGAATTACAAATGGTTTCTAGATGGAAAAACTGTATGGCAGCACCTGTCAGCAATTTTTTCGAGTTTACCTGGGGCAAAACTTGACAGCTGTTGTCACCAAAAACTACAATACCTTTGATAACAAGTAATTATGGTCTCCCAGGACACCAGAAAACGACGCTAAACAATTTTTCTGATTTTATTGTCAATACATTTTGTAACATTGTTTTTAAAGAGTGCTAGTCAGCTTATGTAATGTAAATGATTCGGTTTTTTTTTCAAAACGAACTTTCGAAATGGACTAAAGAAGCAGCAGAGAAGGCAGGATTAAATACAAAAGAAATAAAAATAACAGACCACTCTATGCGGTCGACAGCAGTCAGTAATTTGGCTGAAGGAGGAACAACTGGGTGAACAACAATTAATTAAAATTACTGGCCACAGTTCAGCCAACTCAATTAAGCTTTATCTGCAAATGGATAATGAGCATTATTCCAACATCATAAACACCCTTAGAAGTGACGCCTCAGAACCTCCAGCTAAAAAAACAGAAGATTCTGCAGCCCCTCCTCGAGCATCTCACTGTACAGCTGGACCCATCAACAACATTAATGATTTACCTACACCCAACGTTATCAATGAGTTAACAAAGATTTCAAACTATACCCGTACTGTGTAGCAAAATTGCAATTTATATTTTAATTGTACCATAAATAATTAAATTTGTAGTATTTTGTGATTAAATAAATTACATGTTTTTCAGTTTTCAAATTAATACCTACATATTTATTATGTATGCATGTATAATAGGTAATATGTTTTGTAAGCTATGTGTATGCAGAATAATATGTTACTCATGAAATAGTCTTGTCAAATACCATTCGGGCATCTTTTTCCTGTGAAAAAAATCGAAAAAAAAAAAGTAAAAGTAAAAGTTGCTAAGTAATATTTTAACAAAATACATTCGTGCAGGTGCAAAAATTCTCTCGACTCGGATTTTGGTTGCCACCAGCACTTGTTTGAAAAATTAGATGCCCTTATAATATTACTTACGTAAATATGTGCCCTACGGCAATGGCAAGGCAGGTGAATAAGTACTGGATAGGGCTGGAACCTTTGTTGTAACTATAACACTCGGAGTAGGTTCCACAAACACCAAACACTTTCACTTCGCTCGACGCGCGTTTCGTTGGCATCATCCGGAGACGATTAAAAACTGATTTTAATCTGATGATAATTTGATGATAATGATGATAATTTTAACTGATTTTAAAGCAGTTTTACTCTAAACAGCTCTAAACTCTAAAGTAATAACAACTAATTTTGGAGTCGTAAAGACTGTAAAGAGGTAAGTGTAACACTATTATACTAAAACTTGATTTAAAACTAAGGTGAGTGTTATGATCAATAATACTAATGAGACTAAATGGATGACAATCTATGTGTCTAGGAAAGTATCCGGGTCTTAACTTTTATATGGTCAATGCACTTACCTTTTTCAGTACTCTCCACGCACCAAGACCAAGAGGTCTTGGTGCGGGTCGAGACCTTGGGACCTTTTTCGTCGAAATAACCCATTGGAGATGTTTTCGTAATTTGAATATACAATAGTAAATGACCCTGAAATAGAGTAATGTGACGAACTGGGAAATAATAGATGGCTAGAGTTGCTAGATCTATTAGCTAACACTAATATAGGACAGTTTAGATTAAAATATGTGGTATACAATTAAAAATATGTGATGTGTTTTCCATTCACATTATTTTTTATGAATACATAAATATTAGTGTTTCTTACCGCTTCGACATTGATATAACAATAAATGATATTCCAAGACATAACCGTAAAAATCTAAATAGGACATATCTACATTTAAAGTAATAAAAAGTTGATTTTTAATAAGTTCTGCAGACGCATTGGTCCTTGTTTCTGTCAATTATTGAAAACATATAGGCATATACCATAGACATAATTAATACGTCTATGGCATATACGCTCAACATATGCCGTCGTTTTTAGTCATATTGGGAAGTTCAGAATCGCTTGGTTTAAGAGCACACATTATTGGAAAATCTCTACAAAGAAGGTACGAGACTTAAATTTTAACAGACAAATTGTAGGTTATGTGTTGTTCACTTTTTTTAATCGTACTGATTTGATTCGTATGATTTATACCTATGATGTAACCGCCAAATTTAAAGATGTACCTATATTAAATTTATGAAATATATTGCTGTATGTCTGTTCAGTATTCATACAGCTCTTTCTATAGCTTAACATATTTTTCACTTTAGTACGATTACATTAGCACGAAAATCCTTCAGGCGTAAAGTTACAGGAATTAGGCATTTCGTTTCCATTTATGAAAATGTCAGTCCAATTCCAGATTGAGCATCCACCATCCCCACATAGAATATAAATGGCCGTTGAATTCAATCCTGTCATAGATCCTTCCACATTTTTTATAGTCAGATCTGTTATAGGAATATTACCCTTGGGAATGCCTGATGATCCTCCATTTTCATAATCTTCCTGGACAATGATACCGTAATAAGTTATACCTAGAAAATTAGAATATGATGTTAACTTTAACTATCCTGACTAATTACTTAATTTTTGTTATTCATGGTTTATGTTCATAGATTTCCGAACATGTTTCTTAATATTTATTGATGAACGGCCGTAATTTATTACTTCATGGTTTCTAGGGCAATGCTGCGTGAAAATATGATTTTCTGTTGAGCGGCCCCTCTTTCTCCCATGTTTGTTAATGGTTTTTTACTCGTACCGTTGATTGCTCGTACTTACCTGATAATTTTATGTTGCTATAGGTAATATTTTTTATATAACCTGCAGTTGCGTCTACATGCGTTTTTATGTGAATACCATTCCTGGAATTTTGCACGGTACTATCTGAAAAGGTAATGTTGCTGACAGTGTTGGAGGCCTCGTCAGTTTTGCTCATGCCTACAGAAAGACTCAATCCGTGACCACCATAACATGAAATACCTGTGAACTTCATGTCCGAACCCTTATTTACCACCACGCAGTCGTCCTGGTTCCTTATCACAGAATTCTCGATTAGTATGTTTTTTGAGGAAGAAATATCAAATCCATCCGTATTGTGACCTTTCTGAAAGGCAGAATGTCATAGATAATGGAATAATCGAGTGAGTAAACATAATAAAACAATTGACAATATTTTAATAAAATGTTACTTAACAACATGTTAAGCAACACACGCGTTTTCAGTGAGTTATTATCAATATGTGAAAAATACGATTTGATATAATAATATTTGGAACCCGTAGATATCGCAAAAACAGCATATCTTAGATGTTTATGAACGCTAGGTCATACGAGTGTATTAGCACAAAAATAAATATACTAACTATTTATTCTAGTGGTAATAGGCAAAGATATAGAGATTTTTTGGGACATTAAAAAATATCAGGTAACGAACTGTGCAGGGTTTTAAAGGATAATACATTTCGTTAGGTATAGTTCAAATGGAAAGTATAGTTTAAATGAGGTACTTATTGATTTAAATTTAATTTACCTTGTCTTCATCCCCAGCTGAACAATCTATATTCCAGTTGCTTAAAGTTAGATCCTGTGAGTGCCCTATCGAAACACAGTGTTTGGGGCAGTCTAGGAGATTGATGTCTTTAAACACCGATCCTCCTGTGGCTTGGATTTTGAAGAACTTCGGCTTAATTTTGCCGCCATTTCCACCTAGCCCATCCCAATATTTACCGCCCTGGCCGTCGAAGACATGACCTAAACGTTGAAATCTATAATATAGCAGCTCTTGTATGAACGGTAAGAAAAATACCCGAAGCTCCTTGTACTGTAATGCCCTTCCCTTTAATAGATACAAGTTGGCCTCCCCATTCTTTATAGTCGAAACTTATGCGGCCCTCGAAGGTAACCTTGGCACCGTCTTGCAATATCATTTCCAAAGCTTTTCCTGCTGGAACTGTGACATCTCTGATTACAATTTCAGTGCAACTTGACACTGCATCGTCGAGTTCGGAGTATGAGGTAACAGTGCAGCTATCATTTGATTCAGTAAATACTAAGAACGTAACACTGAAGAAAATAACTACAACACTAAAGTAGGCCATCGTGTAAATTATTATTCAAACTGATGCAAGTTCTTCATATATATTAAATAAGTGTTTTAGTGCTTTTACGTAAACAAGTAATATTACTTGATGTTATTGTGAAAGTAAGATAGATAAGATAATTTCCAAGGGTGTTGTTTGAAGTTTTATCTGTCAAGTGTTATTTTGTAGTATTTCTATATCTTGTACGTCTCCAGTTATCCCATGTGGTTTTAAATTCCAATACAGAACTGTGTAGTAAAGATAAACTTTTATATCAACCTTCGCGTCGGCAGCCCACGACAATATTGTATCAGTTGGAGAAGAATTTCTGCTCGCACTATAAAATTCCAAGACGTGCAGTTGCGGTACTTCATGTACAGCAAAACGGTCGGCTCAAAACAGAAAAGGAAGAGTGCACTAGATCTATCCAACCTTCCACTAATAAATGATTAAATAGGGCAACACTTTTTCCGAGTGTTTTTGCCAGTGCAAGATGGGCTGGGGAACGAAATGGTGGTTACTGAGTGGGGTCGGCAGAAAATAAATGGCACCCTAGTTCCTGTCCCTAGTGTACCTAGTGCCTCCTGCACCAGATGAACTTCTACACCTCATACGATGCAATTACAAAAAGAGGTTGCCAAATATGGTGTCAGTGCAGGGTAGCAGGTCTTAACTGTACTTCACTGTGCAGAGGAACCTCATGCAATAATATACCTGTCGTGGCAGACGAATTAGACAATCCGTACAGCAGTGACGGCTTGTCAGGTACGGCAGGGTCGGCCGGGCGGTACCAAACAAATTGAGACAAAACAGTGTCCAATAATTAAATATACATGTCATATTCATTTATTATATATTGATAGGTATGTTTATTATTCACTTTAAATAGTTCTTCAATCGGAAATCTCCATTCCATTATTCTTAACGCTTTAAAACCGCTGTTGTACCGTGTATTTGCTTAAATACTAAGGAATACTTAGATAAATTAATCTACTCTCTACGAACCAAGATACATAGGTCTAGCTCGAGGCCTCTTCTGTGCCTGAAGTGCCTGCGTAATGCGCAGCTTGTTTCAGATCACATCGGCCAAGATGGTTCGGCCGCATGCCGTGTGAGGCAACAAGTTATTTTACTTTTATTATTTAAAATACTGTATTGTGCTACTAACACGACAATTCAAAAATGAACAATGTTACTATTTAAGTTTTACAGATATACCTACTAATTTTACTGTTTATGTGTTTATTTGAATTAAATAATAAAAAATACCCAAACTTCCAACAGTACGTAAGTATTGGAAAATCTGCGTCGCCTGGCGGTTACCAGAGGGCCCAGGTCTACCGCCCCTGGGCCCTCTGCAGCTAGGGCGGCACCGTGTGCACATCTTTTTACTGGCCGTCCCATGCTCTAAGACCATGAGCCGTCACTGCCGTACAGTCAGGAAGATGATGGTGACGATGACCTCATTATGTAAAAAAATAAACTACAATTCCATGGATTTTCCATTAAAGGTAGTAAAATGTTACTTTGGCAACGAGAAATTTATTTTAAAATTTTGGAGGCTTGATGAGACCGACCGAGACATCGCAAGGGAATTATTTTTGTTTTGTTCATTCTATTTCTATTATTTCTTGTTACATAATGTACATTATTTTTAGATATTACATATTTTAATACACCTTTTTAAATATTTTCTTTTAAATATTAACTCCTCAAGTGTTTTTAAGAGATTTTAATCGCTCAGCAAAATATTGGGCGATACTATATGAATTCAGTCACTACCGACTTTTTTGACTAGATCAAAACGAAGCTCCAGTCAGATCTCTAGAGCCTTTTCATTCACTAATAACATACATCAAATGAACATTTTCTGTCAAAAATTAGCTTGCAAAGAATTTGTTTAAGGTTGGAACTTAATTTTCCTGGCCTATCGCCCGCAACCGCGTATACGTTCATCTCAATCCGCGTGTCGCCCTTAACCGTCTTTTCCAAAAGTTTACTATTTTTAAGAAATAATATTTTTCTACGTTTACTAAAAAGTTTAAATGGCAACAAGCTACAGTTCGAAGTACAGTCTACAAAAAGGCACCGTTTACGGTTCATTCCTGAACAGTCAGGTTCATCATGTATGGTTCAGCAATAAACTTATAAGAACCAAAATACGAATAACCGTTTAATGTACATGTCCATTATTGTCCATATCCCGATGCATATATTCATTTAAGATTCAGAAGTAACCGATTAAGGTGTAAAGTAATCCAAAATCTAAGGTCCATAAAATCAACAACTGCCAGAAGCAAACATTTTAAGTGCAGAGGAACCGTGTAAATTCAGAAGTATTAAATTAAGTTCGAGAAGTAAACTAATCTAATAATCAGCAATCTAATAACAGCAATCTAATAATTAAATTCAACCACTCATGATGCAGAAGTAACCATTTAAACTTCAGAACCACCGTGTAAGGCTAAGAAGTAACCGATTGAGGTCGAGACATTTTCTTCATTTATTAGATATTTATATTTAAGGTAAGATATTTGCTTCAGTTACTCTGGTGGCATATATAGGTATTTCGGATTATTTAATATATCTATTATAAAATATATAATTAAAAATATAACATATTTATAGCAAAATATAAATTTTTAGTTAACATGAAAAGCCATCCGGTGTGAAGTTACAATCATTGGACCGCTCATTTCCGGTTATGGAAATTTCACCCCATTTCCAGTTCGAGCACCCACCGTCTCCACATAGTATATACACAGGAATAGAATATTTGCCCGTCATAGTACCTTCCACATTTAGAATTGTTAGGTCAGTAATGGGCACATTACCTTTAGGATTTCCTGTAGAACCGTAATCTTCCTGTACATTAACTCCATAGAAAGTTATACCTAGAAAGCAACTTTTACCTAAGTATATAAAAACAGTGAAAGCAGTCTCGCGAGTTATAATTACTTAAATGCGAAGATTTGTTTCTGCGAAAGCCTAATTTTTGATAGCCTCATTTACCTGATAACTTGATGTTACTGTAAGTAACATTTCTAATGTAACCTTCAGCACCGTCAGGATGTGTCTTGATATGTATGCCATTCCTGCCGTTTTCCAATGTGCAGTCAGCAAAGAGGATATCGCTCACTGTGTTACCTGAAGCATCACTTTTGTCTAAACCCACAGAGAGACTCAATCCGTGGCTTCCGGAACAGGAAAGGCCGCTGAATCTCATGTTCGATCCCTGGTTTATCGCCACACAATCATCCTGGTTTTTCACTATGGAGTTTTCGATTACTATATTGGTAGAAGACGAAATATCGAAGCCATCCGTGTTTCTGCCAAGCTGAAAACAAGGGTAGAATAATAATTGGTAATTTATTTTATCCTGGTAAGAGTTTGAAGAGAAGAGAAGGGTAGAATAATAATTGGTAATTTATTTTATCCTGGAAAGAGTTTGAAGAGAAGAGAAGAGATTTGTAACACTAACACTGAAATCATTTCCACAAACACCAAAATACTGAACATTACACTTGACGCGAATTTCGCTAACGATGTTAGCATCGTCGGGAGATGATCCTGAAAGTTATCCTGAACTAGTTATCCTGAAAACTATAAAATCTGTTTATACCTTAATCTGAGGTTTTCTATTCGTATCTACCCATGTGGACGTTTCTGCGTTGAATAGATGTAATCCGAATGTTCTAAGCTTACGGGGGTGGGGGGTGGCAGGGAGAAGGAATATAATGAAGCTCTATTATCGAAATTCTATCAAGAGGAGCTGTTTTCTATTCTGATCTACCCATGTGAACTGCTCTTACCTTTTTACACCCATAAGGGGTCATACATGTGCAATGGAAGCTATTTTCTATTTGTTTGTCCCGCTATTACTTGTATTTTTGAAACATTAAAATAACCTAAACAAGCCTTAAATGGATTTTCGTAAAGAAAATCATAAAAATGAAATCTTTGCCATCAGAATTTTTATTAACAGCGTTTATTTAATTTTATATGGTAGTGTAGGGTAATAAGGCCGATCAGGTAATACGGCCGGAAGCAGTTTTCGTGAAGAAGAAATTCTGGAATTTTACTCTTAGTGCCATCTGTGTATTAGACTAGGTTGAATAATGCAGAGCACTTAAACATAGAGCGTTGTCGATCCGCTGCGAACTGCGTTATCTGAATTAAGTAATTTCATTTCAGTTATATTTGTTATTCCTATTTGTGTCAATGTGGCAGAATTGCAAGATAACAATTGATTTAATACATTTAAAAACAATTTTTGGCATACGGATTTTCTAAACCTACATTCACCCAGGTCACCCAGGTCCTGTGCCAGCACGATTATTGAGATGACGGATTTAGGGTTTAAATGTTTATGTTTTAATAAATAGGAATGCAGATAGAAATAACAAGGGCACATGCATAACTTTCAATATCCAATCTTATGAGAATATTTTTTGTTGCCAGTTCGTTTCTTATTATTAAATAAGTATTATTACGTTCTTATCTATTTGTGTTTTGTTTTCTGTTTATTTGTTTTAAGTTAGTTTATATTGTCTTGGCTGTATTATAAATATATAAATAAATATGTTTACTCCTATATATACCAGTGAGGAGGCTTTATTTTATCCATGATAACTGCATTCATGTGTAGATTGCTTGGTGGCGACTTCTGTATTTTTTTTGCATACAGTTCACTTAATATTTAAGAAATGGTGATTTCTTATACAATATTTGCTCAATGATTTTCTAGAAACAGTTCGACTAAAGTTTTTTTAAACAAAACTAAGTTGATCGAAATAAAATTTACAGATGAACTTTCCTAGCTTTCTCCGAAGCCATTCTATTTATTATATAGTCGAAATGAATAATTTAAAATAAATCAAATGGTTTTTCATCAATTTTAGTTTCCTGAATGATCGCTCACAGCTGACAGACGTCATTGACAATGCGATTGTTAAACGAAGCATAATTCTCGCCTCTAGAGACACACCTTCATCAAACGGTGACAGTGATTTAGGTATTAACAGATCATAGTCTTAGGATATATTTAGCTTTAATCATCTTCGGATGATGCTAATATCGTTAGCGAAACGTGCGTCGAGTATATAGCTTCTTTAGTGACATGACGCGATCACCACTGCGCCATCTCGCGGTTCTGCGGCGTAGATAGTCAGCTGGTAAATTTCAAATATCTTGACATGCCGTGCACAACGTGTAATATTTTAATTTTTCTAAATAAAAATAAGTTATACCAACAACAATGATAACTGAAGTAACTTGTGGTTTTCTACCGGTCAACACAAGCATTTTTCGTCGAAGTCAATGAAGGTAACTGGATGGAAATCGCATTCAATTCCATTGGACCATTGGACTCCATTGGAATGTTTCTACGTGGTACCAAGAACAAAAAAAGAGGATCACTTTCGGTGAAAAAGTGCACCGAATTAAAATCAGAGTTTCAAATTTCAACCCATTGGCACAACAACTTAGTAAAGAAAAAATAAAAGTACGAACACCACTTGCAGTATAAAATCGACATGGAAGGAACTGCGAGATTATCATTTGAGGAAAAATATGGATACCAAGTTCATGAAGATGGGCTAATTGTGTCTTTGAAAAATTGTCTCTCCGCGAACAGATACAATCCATTTATTTTTCCTATCTGCTTCATACGCATGATTTGAAAATGTCAATATCGGGTTCTTATTCTCAAGACTTTTGCATCCCGGCACAGAACAAGCACGTCCGCAGTTTCCTTCTTTATATGTACACATGATTTACCGTATAGTTTTTTTAACAACTTTTTACTTTTACTAAGCAGTTTATCGAAACAATCAACACGAGATCGTTTGTTTACCAACTGACTAGTACCGCGCCACTACCACTACGGGGCGCCAGTCACTACAGAAGCGTATAGCGGTGGCGGTATACAATAAAAACGTGTAAAACGTGGTAACTTGTATTTGGCCCGTAGGACGCTCGAGATTTCTGATTTGTAATAAACAAATCAGAAATCTTGAAAAACCCCAAAATTTTCGAAAAATGTTTTTAATATCAAAAAAACTAATCTTCGTTTTCTAAAGTCGTTTTCGGAATCAGAACATATTAACTTTGTATAGCGCTTTATTTCTCCTCGGTTTACTCGGAAATGACACATCATAGACGATCAAAATATATAAAAGCTGTTCAAAATTACCATAAAAAAATATAGACTCCAGTTTTTGCGCATAATAAAAACATTTTCGAAAATTTTGTAGTAGTTTTGAGAAAACCTTATCTAGGAAATGAACGAATACACAATCTCGAGTGCCCTGCGGGTCAAATCACTCAATTCGGTCTCTGGAGCAGTGGTGCCGAAGGAGAAATTTGTATAAAAAATCACGCTTTTTCATGTACCGCATCCACTAGTAGTGTTTAGCGTTTCGGTGTTTGTGAAAACTTATTCTTCAGTAAAAACATTATGTAAAAAGCCAAATTTTTTAAAAAGTCGTTTCTAGAATCCGTTAACATTGTAGAAGAAACAAAAATCCATACGTTTGTGAATATGTTAATCTTCTCTACATCGCCACGTACGTGAAATTGTACAATTCTTTTTCTAGGAATAGCTCTCCTGATATAAATACAGGATGAAGCAGATATCCCATTCAGCGAATTTCTTGTTTTACTTCTTAAACAGTTTTTAGTATATAATTAAATAAAATGTGAATGGTGCCTCACTTTATCTGTATCTCCGGCTGAAGTGTCGATGTTCCAGTTGCTTAGAGTGAGGTCATGCGAATTGCTAATAGACACACACCGATGCGGACAGTTTAACACATTGATATCCTTGAGGATGCCACTGGCTTGAACTCTGAGGAATATCGGCTTGGTTTTGCCTCCGCTGCCGCCCTCGCCGTCCCAATATTTGCCTCCTTGACCATCCAGAACGTGACCTAAACAATAATTAATGTTTTATTGTCAGTTTACAATGAACTTTGCAAAATTATGGAATTAAAAATTATTAAAAATGGAGGAGAGCCCATTTTTAAGTATCATATATTTATGAACGTTTTATAATAGCAAATTTACCTGGATCGCCTCGAATAACGATATTATTCCCTTTGATACGTACGAAAGGTCCATCCCATTCCTGATAATCAAATACAATGTAGTCCTGTAGCGTTACAGTAGTCCCATCTTGCAGGTCCAGATCCAAGGTCTCTCCTGATGGAACGGTAATGCCTGTGATGATGATGTTAGTACAGCTAGAAATGACGCTAGTAAGTTCAGTGTATGATGTAATAGTGCAACTGTCTTTTGGCTGCGCACTATTTGGAGAAGTTGCAATAACGGCCAGAAGGCAGAAGAGTAACGAATATAGGAGACTTAATGTCGACATGACTACCCCGCTGTTAGATCACAGTTTGTAAGGAAAATATCAGTCATCTTTAGATGTGTCATGGCGATATAGAGAGGCACTGCAAAGATAACGTATCTAATCGAAAATTCAAAAGGTATCATAACAGAACTTCTTCAGTGTTTTTACCAATAAGTTTTGCAAGGTGTTTACCAATAAGATTGTGCATCTAATCATCATGATTTTGTTGATATTTTGTATTTGGATTCTATTTGAAATAAGAGAAAGAGTTATGAGAATGACTCGTTGAAATCTATAATATAGCAGCTCTTGTATGAACGGTAAGAAAAATACCCGAAGCTCCTTGTACTGTAATGCCCCCCTTTAATAGATACAAGTTGGCCTCCCCATTCTAGTCGAAACTAGCACTTATGCGGCCCTCGAAGGTAACCTTGACACCGTCTTGCAATATCATTTTCAAAGCTTTTCCTGCTGGAACTGTGACATCTCTGATTACAATTTCAGTGCAACTTGACACTGCATCGTCGAGTTCGGAGTATGAGGAAACAGTGCAGCTATCATTTGATTCAGTAAATACTAAGAACGTAACACTGAAGAAAATAACTACAACACTAAAGTAGGCCATCGTGTAAATTATTATTTAAACTGAATTTAAAGTTCTTCATATATAATAAATAAGTGTTTTAGTGCTTTTACGTAAACACGTAATATTACTTGATGTTATTGTAAAAGTAAGATAGATAAGATAATTTTCAAGGGTGTTGTTTGAAGTTTTATCTGTCAAGTATTATTTTGTAGTATTTCTATATCTTGTACGTCCCCAGCCATCCCATGTGGTTCTAAATTCCAATACAGAACTGTGTAGTAAAGTTAACTTTTATATCAACCCTGGCGTCGGCACCCCAAGACACTATGGCATCAATTGGAGAAGAATTTCTGCTCGCACTATACAATTCCAAGACGTGCAGTTGCGGTACTTCAGGTACATCAAAACGGTCGGCTCAATGGTGGCTCCTGAGTGGGGTTGGCAGAAATGGCACCCTAGTTCCTGTCCCTATTGTACTGCCTCCTGCACCAGATGAACTTCTACACCTCATACGATCCAATTGCAAAAAGAGGTTGCCAAACATGGTGTTAGTGCAGGGTAGCAGGTCTTAACTGTACTTCACTATGCAGGGGAACCTCATGCAATAATATACCTGTCGAACGGGCAGACGAACTAGACTATAGATGTGACCTCGATAAGAGGGGGCCGAGCGGTACCATCGCTCTTTACCCCTAATATCTATGTAGGCCGAGACCGCCTCGTAAGGGGTAAGCCGCGCGTTTCACGTGACCCTCCCCACAAATGTGATCAGTGTCACGCGAAGTTACGCAGCCTCCCCCGGTCCTGGCTGATGGGCCCCACCGGCAGAGCCTTGCTTCTGGCGCTCTTGACTTTCTTCGCCGGTGTGTATTACCCCCGGGGGTGTCATGTCGGGTGTTTGAGGAGTCCTTCCTGCCTCTCGTCGGGCTTACTAGAGCCCGGCTGCGCGACATTCGGGTTGATATGGAGGATGAGCATTGTAGCTCAGGATGACGGAGCTAGAGAGCTGATCAGCGATCAGCTCGCTGGCTCAGTCAGGTAAGGTAAGGATGTGTGGTTTGGCAAGGCAGTCGGCCTCGCCATCCACTGGATTGGGCTGTTTTAGTGTCTTCTCGATCCGTTTTCTTTGGTCCTGTTCTTTTCTTCGGTGTCGTCTGCTTCTTCTCGCATCAGTCGTGCTGAAACATAAGATTGTGATTATATACTCACCCGTTGTCCAGGATTTGGGTCTTTGGCCGTTTGTGAGGTCCTGCTTCCTCTGGATCGTAGTCCGTGGCCAGCCGGATTAGCGGATTCCCGTGGTCCTCTGCGATGACGTAGAGCTTCTTGGCGTGGTCCTCGATCATCTCGGTGGCCGTCCTGTAGTTCAGGTCCGCTCGGATGACCTCGTTGGTCACATACCAAGGGGCACCTATTGCAGTCCGAAGCGCTATGTTTTCCACTGCTTGGAGGCTTGTCAGGTACCGCAGGGTACCAAACAAATTGAGACAAAACAATGTCCAATAATTAAATATACATTTCATATTAATTCATTATATATTCATAGGTATGTTTTTTTATTCACTTAAAATAGTTCTTCAATCGGCAATCTCCATTCCATTATGTTTAACGCTTTAAAACCTCTGCTTCCGGCCAGCCGACAGCGTGTATTTGCTTAAATACTAAGGAATACTTAGATGAATTAATTTACTCTCTATGAACCAAGATACAGAGGTCTAGCTCGAGGCCTCTTCTGTGCCTGAAGTGGCTGCGTAACGCGCAGCTTGTTTCAGATCACATCGGCCAAGATGGTTCGGCCGCATGCCGTGTGAGGCAGGAAGTTATTTTACTTTTATTATTTAAAAGACTGTATTGTGCTACCAACACTACAATTCAAAAATGAACAATTTTACTAATTATGTGTTTATTTGAATTAAATAATAATAAAAATATCCAAACTTCCGTATTATACTCCTAAACAGTAGGAGTATTAGCCAGCCGACCCGAATATAAACGGTCCAACACGTAATTTAACAACTCGCTAAATTCGCCCTTTAAGACTTTACTTTAAGTTGATGTGTCGTGTCAAGCTTTAATATGTTTCTATATTAGTTTTCTATATTATTAATTATTGAAATAATTAATAATACGTCTGATATAAATCTCGAGATTGTTTTAATTGTGTTGTTCGATGACGATGGAGGGTATAAAAGAAACAATGGATCAAAACGGCGGTGATTTGGTGAGTTGTTTACTGTTACATACATTTTCTAGGTTATCCTACGACGATAAAATTTTGTTTAAACAACAACCTATTCCTCGACCGTCTATGAAAAAGCTCTTACAAATTAAATCGGGTCATAAGCCTTCGTTTTCGAAAACGTACGACAAGCAAATTTGGTTAACCGGTGGTGTATCTCATAATAAATTATTTTGCTGGTACTTATTGTGTTCTGTTTTCCTAAGCTAAAAACCCCTTTAACTCAACCGGGTACGATAATTTGAAAGAAGGTCATCGGGAGTTACTTAAACATTAAATATCTAAAGACCATTAATGAATATCGTTATTTGTCTTTCAAGTAAGAATAGTATAAATAATATTCAGAAAGTAAAGTTTAAGATGTAGTAATTTTGGGTTAGCTTTAAAACACAATGACATGTGAAATTCCTGAAAGGAGTTCTGCCGCCCCCGAACCCTCTGCAGCTAGGGCGGCCCCGTGTACACATATTTTTACTGGCTGTCCCATGCTCTAAGACCACGAGCCGTCACTGCCGTACAGTCAGGAAGATGATGGTGACGATGATCTTATTATGGAAAAAAATACACTACAATTCCATGGATTTTATATTATAGGTAATAAAATGTTACTTTGGCAACGATAAATTTATTTTAAAATTTTGCAGGCTTGATAAGACCGACCGAGACATCACATGGGAATTATTTTTGTTTTGTTCATTCTATTTCTATTATTTCTTGTTACAAAATGTACATTATTTTTAGATATTACATATTTTAATACATCTTTTTAAATATTTTCTTTTAAATATTAATTCTTCAAGTGTTAGAGTGGATTTTAATCGCTCATCAAAATATTGGACGATACGATATGAATTCAGTCACTACCGACTTTTTTGACTAGATCAAAATGAAGCTCCAGTCAGAGCTTTTTCATTCTCTAATAACATATATCAAATGAACACTTTCTGCCAAAAATTAGCTTGCAAAGAATTTGTTTAAGGTTGGAACTTAATTTTCCTGGCCTATCGCCCGCAACCGCGTATACGTTCATCTCAATTCGCGTGTCGCCCCTTGTGTTTTCCAAAAGTTTACCATTTTTAACAAATAATATTTTTCTACATTTACTAAAAAGTTTAAATGGCAACAAGCTACAGTTCGAAGTACAGTCTATAAAAAGGCACCGTTTACGGTTCATTCCTGAACAGTCAGGTTCATCATGTATGGTTCAGCAATAAACTTATATAAACCCAAATACGAATAACCGTTTAATGTGCATGTCCATTATTGTCCATATCCCGATGCATCATAATATTTATTTAAAATTCAGAAGTAACCGATTAAGGTGTAAAATAATCGAAACTCTAAGGTCCATAAAATCAACAACTGCCAGAAGCAAACATTATAAGTGCAGAGGAACCGTGTAAAATTCAGAAGTATCAAATTAAGTTCGAGAAGTAAACTAATCAGCAATCTAATAATTAAATTCAACCACTAATGGTCCAGGAGTAACCATTTAAACTTCAGAACCACCGTGTAAGGCTCAGAAGTAACCGATTAAGGTCGAGACATTTTCTTCATTTATTAGATATTTATATTTAAGGTAAGATATTTGCTGCAGTTACTCTAGTGGCATATATAGGTATTTCCGATTATTCAATACATCTATTATAAAATATTTAATTAAAAATATAACATATTTATAACAAAATATAAATTTTTTCCAGCAAATTAGTTAACATGAAAAGCCATCCGGTGTGAAGTTACAATCATTGGAACGCTCATTTCCCGTTATGGAAATTTCACCCCATTTCCAGTTCGAGCATCCACCGTCTCCACATAGTATGTACACAGGAATAGAATATTGGCCCGTCATAGTACCTTCCACATTTAGAATTGTTAAGTCAGTAATGGGCACATTACCTTTAGGATTTCCTGTAGAACCGTAATCTTCCTGTACATTAACTCCGAAGAAAGTTATACCTAGAAAGCAACTTTTACATAAGTATATAATATATAACAGTGAAAGCAGTCCCGCGAGTTATAATTACTTAAATGCGAAGATTTGTTTCTGAGAAAGCCTAATTTTAGATAGCCTCATTTACCTGATAACTTGATGTTACTGTAAGTAACATTTCTAATGTAACCTTCAGCACCGTCAGGATGTGTCTTGATATGTATGCCATTCCTGCCGTTTTCCAATGTGCAGTCAGCAAAGAGGATATCGCTCACTGTGTTACCTGAAGCATCACTTTTGTCTAAACCCACAGAGAGACTCAATCCGTGGCTTCCGGAACAGGAAAGGCCGCTGAATCTCATGTTCGATCCCTGGTTTATCGCCACACAATCATCCTGGTTTTTCACTATGGAGTTTTCGATTACTATATTGGTAGAAGACGAAATATCGAAGCCATCCGTGTTTCTGCCAAGCTGAAAACAAGGGTAGAATAATAATTGGTAATTTATTTTATCCTGGCAAGAGTTTGAAGAGAAGAGAACGGTAGAATAATAATTGGTAATTTATTTTATCCTGGAAAATGTTTGAAGAGAAGAGAAGGGTAGAATAATAATTCGTAATTTATTTTATCCTGGAAAGAGTTTGAAGAGAAGAGACGAGAAAAGATTTGTAGCACTAACACTGAAATAATTTCCACAATACTGAACATTACACTTGACGCGAATTTCGCTAACGATGTTAGCATCGTTGGGAGATGACTAGTTATCCTGAAAACTATAGAACCTGTTTATACCTTAATCTTAAGTTTTCTATTCGTATCTACCCGTGTGGACCTTTCTGCGTTGAATAGATGTTATCCAGATTTTCTAAGCTTACGGGGGTGGGGGTGGCAGGGAGAAGAAAAATAATGAAGCTCTATTATTGAGAATCTATCAAGAGGGGCTGTTTTCTATTCGTATCTACCCATGTGAACTGCTCCTTACCTTACCTTACCTTTTTACATCCATAAGGGGTGATACATGTGCAATGGAAGCTATTTTCTATTTGTTTGTCCCGCTATTACTTGTATTTTTGACACATTAAAATAACCTAAACAAGCCTTAAATGGATTTTCGTAAAAATTTCATAAAAATGGTACCTTTGCCATCAGAATTTCTATTAACAACGATTATTTAATTTTATATGGTAGTGTAGGTAATAAGGCCGCCAGGTAATAAGGCCGGAAGCAGTTTTCGCAAAGAAGAAATTCTGGAATTTTACTTAGTGCCATCTGTGTATTAGACTAGGATGAATAAGCGTTGTCGATCCGCTGCGAACCGCGTTATCTCAGTTCAGTGAAACGTGCTTCTCAGGGACGTAGGTAAGGGTGATTTCATTTCAGTTATATTTGTTATTCCTATTTGTGTCAATGTGGCAGCATTGCAAGATAACAATTGATTTAATACATTTAAAAACAATTTTTGGCATCCGGATTTTCAACCTACGTTGTCTACTACATTTTCTATTGTAATCTGTTTACGCTACACAAGGCATTCAAGATCCGTCACCCAAGTCCTGCGCCACTTATCCATCACTATTATTGAGATGACGGATTTAGGGTTTAAATGTTTATGTTTTAATAAATAGGAATGCAGATAGAAATAACAAGGACACATGCATATCCTTCAATATCCAGTCTTATGAGAATCCATATCCTTTTTGTTGCCAGTTCGTTTCTTATTATTAAATAAGTATTATTACGTTATTATCTATTAGTGTTTTGTTTTCCTTCTATTTGCTTTCATTTAGGTGATATTGTCTTGGCTGTATTTGAATAAATACATAAATAAATATGTTTACTCCTATATATACCACTGAGGAGATCATTTTCATTTTATCCATGATAACTGCATTCATTTCCAATGCGCAAGAAGTCCAATGCGCATACAGTTCACCAAATATTTAAGAAATTGTGATTTCTTATACAATATTTGCTCAATGATCTACACATGTAGAAACAGTTCGACTAAAGTTTTTTTAACAAAACTAAGTTGATCAAAATAAAATTTACAGATGAACTTTCCTAGCTTTCTCCGAGCCATTCTATTTATTATATAGTCGAAATCAATCATTTCAAATAAATCAAATGATTTTTGATCAATTTTAGTTTCCTGAATTATCGCTCACAACTGACAGACATCATTGGCAATGCGAATGTTAAACAAAGCATAATTCTCGCCTCTAGAAACATATTTTGATGAAATGGTGACAGTGACTTATTATTAACAGATCGTAGTCTTAGGATATCTTTAGCTGTATCATCTTCGGATGATGTTAACATCGTTAGCGAAACGTGCGTCGAGTGTATAGCTTCTTTAGTGGCATGACGCGATGACCACTGCGTCATCTCGCGGTGCTGCGGCGTTGGTAGTCAGCTGGTAAATTTCAAATTTCTCCCGTTTGACTTTCAGTGCACAACGTGTATAGCTAACTGAATTACCAAATAGTCAAACCAACTTATTCTTCCGTAAAAACATTATGTAAAAAGCCACATTTAAAAAAAGTTGTTTCTAGAATCCGTTAACATTGTAGAAGAAACAAAAATCTATACGTTTGTGAATATGTTGCTTTATCCTCTCCACATCGTTGCGTACGTAAAATTGTACAATCCTTTTTCTAGGAATAGCTCTCCTGATATAAATATGAGATTAAGGAGATATCCCATACAGCGATTTTTTTTTACTTAAACAGTTTCTAGTATATAATTTAATAAAATGTGAATGGTGCCTCACTTGATCTGTATCTCCAGCTGAAGTGTCGATGTTCCAATTGCTTAGAGTGAGGTCATGCGAATTGCTAATAGCCACACACCGATGCGGGCAGTTTAACACATTGATATCCTTGAGGATGCCACTGGCTTGAACACTGAGGAATATCGGCTTGGTTTTGCCTCCGCTGCCGCCCTCGCCATCCCAATATCTGCCTCCTTGGCCATCCAGAACGTGGCCTAAACAATAATTAATGTTTTATTTTCAGTTTACAATGAACTTTGCAGAATTGTTGCTACCCTCCATTTTTTAAGTATCATATATTTATGAACGTTTCATAATAGAAATTTTACCTGGATCGCCTTGAATAACGATATTATTCCCTTTGATACGTACGAAAGGTCCATCCCATTCCTCATAATCAAATACAATGTAGTCCTGTAGCGTTACAGTAGTCCCATCTTGCAGGTCCAGGTCCAAGGTCTCTCCTGCTGGAACGGTAATGCCTGTGATGATGATGTTAGTACAGCTAGAAATAACGCTAGTAAGTTCAGTGTATGATGTAATAGTGCAACTGTCTCTTGACTGCGTACTATTTGGAGAATTTGCAAGAACGGTCAGAAGGCAGAAGAGTAACGAATATAGGAGGCTTAATGTCGACATGACTACCCCGTTGTTAGATCACAGCCTCTAAGGAAAATATCAGTCATCCTTTGATGTGTCATGGCGATATAGAGAGGCACTGCAAAGATAACGTATCTAATCGAAAATCTAAACGTATCTAATCAAAAGGTATCGTAACAGAACTTCTTCAATGTGTTTACCAATAAGTTTTGCAAGGTGTTTGTCAATAAGATTATGCATCTAATCATCATGATTTTGTTGATATTTTTATTTGGATTCTATTTGAAATAATAGAAAGAGTTCAGAGACGTTTCATGAAATCTGCAGTCTTCACACTTAATGGTGTTTCAGAGAGTCTTGCCAACCTCGCTACTCAATTATCACACCCCACGTCCACAGGGTAATAGCCTAGGCATATTAGGACTCTTAGAGGAAAGTTTTGCTAGTTTTTGTTTCTCATCCTCCATATTTTTTGGGTCGCTGAGCACGAAGTTTGTAGGCAAAAAATTGGCCCGGAACTTTGCTTCTTTTGGCACATTTTGCCAAATTTTGGCACCTCTGTTTTTGGACTTTCGCACCGAGGAGGCGATCCTGGAGGTGTCCCGATGCTGCCACCTCGTCGTCAAGGTGGAAAGACAGCGAGCACCGAGAGAGGTCGGGTCGGCCAAGCCCAAGTGTGTGAAATGCGGCGAAGATCATCGCACTTCTAACTGCAAGAAGATAAGAGAGCTGCCAGCTAAATGCGCCAACTGCGGAGGAAGCCACCCCGCCAACTACAGAGGTTGCCCGAAAGCACCCAAGAAGATGACGCAACCAGGAAAATACCAACAAGTCCCAACAGGAACACCAACAAACACAGGTAAGCGCACAAAAGCTACTCCCGTACTAACCGTACTAACCGGTTCTTTTGCAGATGCGACAAAGAAGACCAGTCAGGCCCCACCTAGCCGATAAGAGCCCCGAGAAGCAGCAGCCCGTCAACATGGAATTGATTGCCCAGCTGAGACAGGCCCTAAACCTCATCCTCACGGCTCTTCCAACCCTGAATGGCCAATAGAGTGAAGCCTGATGCCCTGCAGATCGCCTCTTGGAACGCCAACGGTGTTAGAGCCCGAAAAGTAGATCTAGAAGAACTTCTAGCGCGGACCAAAACAGAGGTGATCGCCTTGCAGAATACCAGGCTAGAGCCTGATCTCAGGTTCAAAGTACGAGGCTACCAGATACACCGCAGAGACTGGAACAGAAATGGGGGAGGCGTAGCCTTACTAGTGAAATCCAGCCTGGACCACCATGCCCTGGCAGTCACCACGGATAATATGGAAGCCGTTACCGTGGCCATAAATACCAGAAGCAAGGGACTTATTAACATCACGGCAGCCTACCTTCCCCCGCGAAGTCAACTGCTCAGAGAGCATATGGAAGCCCTACTGGGGCACAAGGAATCGTCATCGGAGACCTGAACGCGAAGACAACGTACTGGAATAGCGCAAACACCAACCAGAGAGGACGCCAGCTACGAAGATACCTGGAGCATCGCAATATCCTGGCGCTGGGACCTCCGGCACCCACCCACTTCCCCTCTCACGGAGGGCGCCCGGACGTGCTGGACATTGCACTCATGCGCAATGTGCCAATGCAGTTCCACCTCGAGAATCTCAGAGAGGGATCCTCAGACCACGACCCCATCCTACTTCACCTGGGCATAGCACGGGCAGACAACGACGAATGGTTCATCAAGAAAAGGACGGACTGGCCGCAGTTCCAAGCCTATCTGCAAGGGTCCATTGCAATACCCCGAATCGAGGACGAACCTGCAGTCGAAGTAGCCATAGCCCACCTCGAGGAAAGTGCACAGCACTAAGCGCCAGCACAACGGAAAACAGCGTGAGACAGGAAGCAGACCCAACCGGAGAAATTTCCGAAGAGATCAAGCAGCTAATCAGGGACCGCAGAAGAGCGAAGAAACGCGCTCTCAGGATGCAGGACCCAGCGGATAAGCACTTGATCAACCAACTCAACCGGAGAGTCAAAGCAGCCCTCCAAGAGCACCGAGACGAAAGATGGCAGCTCCATCTGGAGTCCCTAGACCCCCAGGACAGCAGCCTATGGAAAGTGCAGCGAGCCCTGAGGTCCACCCGAAAACCGATGCCTCCAATCCACGGCGAGAGAGGACTTGTTTACACCCGACGAGAAAAAGCGGAAGCTTTCGCCAACAATCTCGAACTGCAGTGTAGGGAGTTCGACCCACCAGACGAGAACGAGGACCACGTAGACGAGGTGAACCGAAGGGCTAGGAGGCTAAGACGACAGCCAGACAAGGACCAGATCTGACCAGCATCTCCAGAAGAGATCATCGGTTTCCTGGCCCACGTCAACGTACGGAAGGCACCTGCTCGAGACGGGATAGGAAACCGGATTCACAGGAAGCTCCCTCTTAAAGGAGTGGCCACACTTGTGGCTATCACAAATGCTATTTTGAGGCTCCGGTATTTCCCCTCCAGATGGAAAAAGATAGACGTGATTTTCATCCCCAAGCCCGGGAAGGACTACCTCTTCCCCCAAAATTACAGGCCGATCAGCCTACTGCCAGCGATGAGCAAAATTGTCGAAAAGGTAATCTTGGACAGGATTAAGGAGAAATCAGAAGAGCTACAAGCCATCCCAGACGAGCAGTTCGCGTTCAGAAGAGGACATTCCACGGAGCTGCAAGTACTGCGGCTAGCGGAGTACGTCACCGAGGGATTCAACCGAAGAGATGTCACAGGGGCAATCTTCCTGAACATCGCCAAAGCCTTCGACAGAGTATGGCACGACGGATTGATTATCAAGATGATGGACGCCGGTTTTCCGGTATCCCTCCTCAAGCTGATCCAATTCTACCTACGAGGCCGGACCATTCGAGCTAAAGTAGAAGGAGAGCTGTCAACCGACAGACGCCTAGAAGCAGGAGTACCCCAGGGGACCGTTCTCTCCCCACATCTGTTCAACCTATACACCGCGGACACGCCGAGGACGAACAACACCACCATGGTCCTCTACACAGACGACACCGCCATCCTCGCCAGATCCTCGCAAGCGAAGCAGGCCACCCGCTACCTGCAGGAAGCCGCGTCGCTTCTCGAGGACCGGTGCAACCGATGGAAGGTGGAAATCAACGCTGAGAAGAGCCAAGCAGTGCTGTTCCGGAGGGTTCGCAAGCAGAGGCCAACAGAACACGTCACCATGAACGACATCAACATCCAGTGGGAGAACAACGTCAAGTGCTTTGGCGTGACCCTGGACCGAGCCCTGACATGGAAGGACCATATAGATGCCACTACGAAAAAGGCAAAGTTCACCCGAGCCCTGCTGTACCCAATGTTAGCCGGCGACAAGAGACTGAGCCTGAAGAACAAGACAACCCTCGTCAAGACCGTCTTACGCCCCCAGCTGACCTACGCATCCACCGCATGGGGATACGCAGCGAAGACGCACCTCAAGAGGATCCAAGCAGTGGAAAACATATCGCTTCGGACTGCAGTAGGTGCCCCTTGGTACGTGACTAACGACGTCATCCGAAGGGATCTGAAATACAAGACGGCCACCGATATGATCGAGGACCACGCCAAGAAGCTCTACGTCATCGCAGAGGACCACGGGAATCCGCTAATCCGGATGGCCTCGGACCACGATCCAGAGGAAGCAGGACCTCACAAGGGGCCAAAGACCCAAATCCTGGACAACGGGTGAGTATAATATAATCACGATCTTATGTTTCAGCACGACTGATGCGAGAAGAAGCAGATGACACCGAAGAAAAGAACAGGACCAAAGAAAACGGATCGAGAGGACACTAAAACAGCCCAATCCAGTAGATGGAGAGGCCGACTGCCTTGCACATCCTTACCTTACTTTACCTTCCTGCCTCTCGTCAGGCTCTAGCAAGCCCGACGAGGCAGGAAGGATTCCTCAAACACCCCACATGACACCCCCGGGGGTAATACACACCGGCGAAGAAAGTCAAGAGCGCCAGAAGCAAGGCTCTGCCGGTGGGGTCCATCAGCCAGGACCGGGGGAGGCTGCGTAACTTCACGTGACACTGATCACATTTGTGGGGAGGGTCACGTGAAACGCGCGGCGTACTCCTTACGAGGCGGTCTCGGCCTACATAGATATTAGGGGTAAAGAGCGATGGTACCGCTCGGCCCCTTCTTATCGAGGTCACATCTATAGCCAAGGATATTGGCGCGCGTTGCCGTGATAAATTGGACTTCCTTAATCATCAGGAACAAACAGGATGTTATTTTATGTATTTATTGATAGACGAGGTGAGTATAGTAATCTGCAGATGTTTACTGTTGAAGATACTGTTGTACAAACCTTAGTTTTTCAACGAACTGTCACATCCTCATTATCGAAAATCGGTACTTACTCGGGGGTTTTTGGGGTCGCTAACACGATTATCATGACGGCAAGGGTTTTCGAGGTACCTGGTGGCCAGGGTAGACAGTATAAACGTCGTCCCCTAGAGTTTTATGGGAATTCGTAATATAAAGTCGAAACTCGTTACTCACTCGGGGGTTTTTGAGGTTGCCCAACACTAATATCACGACGGCAACAGTCTCCGAGGTACTTGGTGCACGACCCTAATATAAAGAAATCTACGTTGGTTTCATTCTCATATAATCATTGGTTTAGGAGCTGGACAGCAAAATAGCCAAAAATGGCTATTTTGATATTGTTACATTAAAAAAACCAAAGCCAGTATAATTCTGGTAAATGTTCTTGTTTATCCAAAAAGACCAATTCATTGCGCATAGAAAACATGTTTTTATATTTAAATCGGATCAACACTTATTGTGTAATAACGATTTATGTCATGTGTTTTCCAGTATCCTTTCTCATTTTTTTTTACTGCTTTATGGTTCATAGTAGGGCAGAGAGCAATATGCACGTGAAGAGGGAACATAATAGGGTGTAAAAAGGGATAGTACGTACCGTTTATGAGATAAACGATAAAACTTCTCACTTCACAAAATAAGTTGAAAGGATGAGTTTTGAGTTGAGTTGAGTTTGAGAGTTGATAAGTGTGAACCACTAAATAGGGGAGTGAGAAGCTCCTATTCCATCAGAGCCCCTCATTTTTTTCATCAGCAAACTCCTTCCTAAACACTCGATGAAAAGTGCGATTTGAAGCATTTCTTGCAAACAAGTACGTTTATCTCGAAAGCGGTACTTACATCGCATTTTAACAAGAGACAGATTATTGGTAAGCGAAATCCGACTTTTTCTGCCTCTCGTATCAATAAGACATTACGTGATGCCACTGGATCAGTAATTTTAAACCAGATGGTTAGAAGACGGTTGCATATGATCGGTTTAAGGGCAGCAAGGCATGCAACACATCCACTTCTAAGTAGGGAGAATCGAGTACGCCGACAAGGGTGGGTCGAGATACATCGCAATTGGACCTTTTATATAATTCTGATGGCGTATTTTGGTTTGGAGGGACAATGACAACGATATAATGAGAAATTTATCATTCCGGCAACTGCTTTTGATGGAGGCTCAATCTCTGTTTGTCGTTGCATTGATTTTAATGGGTGCACAGACTTGGTGGCTTTAAACAATGCTACAACGACTGCTGTAAGGTATTAAGACATGGTTATTGAATTCTGTCAAAATTTCATATTTGTAGATTATAATGCCCGACAACACCGTGCTCAAATTGTCAACGAAAGACTGGATTTCACGGTGTGACGGAATGGAGTGGCCAGCCTGTTCACCAAACATGAACTGTATAGAAAATGTTTGAGCAGAAATGTCTAGGCAATTGAACACACTTGAGCACTCAAGTATGTCCAAAGGATGGACATACTTGAAGAATTTAAGAGAGGCTGTGACACAAGTCTAGACAAACTTGACATCAAATTTATTAAATGACTTGGTCCAGAGAATGCCTAAAGGGGTTAGGGTTCTCATTCATGCTCGGGGTGGTCCTACAAGATATTAGTGTTATTTAAATTTTTTTACTGTAAATTTAACATGTTTACATTAATTTCAATAAAGTGGTTATTTTGTCCTATATTTCTTTTAATTTTTTCTTCTTCGTATAACTTAAAAAAAAGAATAAATACTATGCCAAAAGTAAATTGAAGTTATATGAAAAATATAATTTGAAAATTTGAAGGAATGCTTTCTGATCCTTATCAATTGTTTAGCAGTGTATTTTGAAATACTATTTTTTTAAATAAATACATATTAGCTAATGTGTTTTTCTTTTTAACCAAAATTACAGACGATTCTGAGGATAATTTAGATACCCAGTTTAGTAGGGAACCATCTGACGTGGTTGCGTAACTGTCAGTGGCGTCCTCGAACCTCGTTCTCGAGTTTAAACTTTTTGTTTGAGTTTAAACTCTTGCGTGGATAAAACGCTATCTAAAACACTTATACAATAAATAACTATTATCTAGATGATGTGCATATAAAGGTGAACTTATTGTCAATATTTTGATCAGATATGCTATTTAAAAACACCATTGTTATTGTGAGTATTTAATTTGTTACAGGTATTTGAAGATTGTAAATAAAATAAACAACGACGAAACTCGGCTAGGCATCAGTTTCCGGGCTGTAGAATTTTTCCATATCATTATTGAAAGAAATAATCGATAACAATGAAACAGAAGAGCTATAAGAAAAAAGGTTTTGGACCGAACATTAAATTTTGTTAGAGAAAAAAATACATTTCTTTCAATAAATTTAGTTTTACTTGGTAAAATAAAATTATTTGAAACACAAAGTTATGTGATTTTTCTTGTGATACATTTATTAGTAATATTTTTTATTAACAGATATTTAATAATAATTTGATGCGAATAAAATAAATATATAAAAAAAGTAAATGTATTGCACAAATTTTTGTTTCTGTTTAATTTTAAGGTTGGGATTTTGTAGAGTGAGAGGCAAATAGATGCATTTAGATTGGTTAACTATAAATAATTAAAAAGCTACATAAGATGTGATAATCAAATTAGTTTCAAGCACTAGCTATTATTATAGTGGTGATTGTATGTATGTATGTATGTATATGGATCGGAGTGTAGTGGAAGGTAGTGTTACACTCCCATTCCACCACAGCACTTAGGCCTCATTAGGCCCTTTGTGCATTCCTCCTTTTTACTTGAGTACTTTTCTTCGAACCATCCTATTTATTACGGGTGGCCTGGTGGCAAAGTCTCTACAATTTGTATGTATGATGATATGGTTCTGAGTTACCGAGATTAATTACTCTGGTCCTCATTACCATTTATCTGGGACCACGCGTCCGCTGCAGATGTGTTGAGCGTTCCCAGGTCTCGGGCAGACGCCACAGTCCGGGCCCAAGCCTGCCTAGGTCACCCATCCAAGTGCCACCAACGCCCGCCCAGCATAACTTTGAAGATCTTACCGGTCAAGTCTAGGCGGCTAGGCGGTCCCATTCAGTCACCTTAGTCGCCTCTTACGACAGGTAGGAGATACCCTGGGTCTATTCTACAATTGTGGCACCGAACCCAGAGGGGAAGTATAGTGGTGATTATAATATAAGTTTTTTGTCTCAAAATTTTCATAGAAGCCTGTTCAGTGGTCTTACAATGAAAATAATGTGATTTTAATAATAAAAATACATATTGCAACTTGACTGCGGATACATAATCTAAATTTGACATCTAAAACTCGTTCACCATGTGAAAATAAACGGTCGGCAGATTTTCTACACTTCCTTTAGAAAATACTGGCTCTTATATAATAATGTACAGATAAAAAGCAAAACACAATTCGTAGAGGAACGGACAAAACATAACAACAAAACTAAGCGTAAACCAAGATTCCTAAAGTTAGTAGATTACGAACACTGATGATTCCCCTCGCGATACTTCCACCCACAAAACTGACATGTGACGTCATCGGTGGATTAAATCGACTATTTCCCTCGTCTTAATTTCCACCAATCACAAACGCGCAATTTTGAATTACAAAGGTTTCTAGATGGAAAAAATGTATGACAGCACCTGTCAGCAGGTTTTTCGAGTTTACTCGCGGCAAAACTTGACAGCTGTTGTGACCAAAAATTACAATACCCTTAATAACAAGTAATTATGGTCTCCCAGGACACCAGAAAACGACGCTAAATAATTTTTCTGATTTTATTGTCAATAAATTTTGTAAAATTGTTTTTAAACAGTGCTAGTTAGCTTATGTAGTGAAAATGAGTCGCTTTGGAAGTGATTCTATGACTAATATTGATCTGGCGATTGAGAAAAGTGTACCGTGCAATACCGTTAAAACCCATACGTCAATATGGAAACAGTTTACGGAATTCTGCAAGGCAAAGAAATACGAGCTTTTGGAAACTACAAGTTTAGAGCAACTAAACCTAATCCTGAAAAATTGGGCGTGGAATTTATATGAAGAGTAGGGAAGTTCTAGTAGGGATATGACTAGTAGGGAAGCTCGTAATAACTTGCTTGGAGAGGTGGAGAAGTGGTCAATGCAGAGTTCATTATTTTAAAGAGGAAGTGGATAATTTTGGGATTAGAAGAGATAGATAACATAATTACATATTTTTTAAAATAACTGATTTTCAAAAATTCTACTTTTTAGGAAGAGTAGAATATAATCCCCTCTTCAACAAAACGGTCCAGGGTGGAAAAAAAATGGCCGATGGTAAATGGCTGGTCCCCAACACGAGTCCTTTTGTCACCCTACCTTTTGTCCAGTCCGTCTTTTTAAAATTCTAATGGTTACGTTCTAATTAAACGTTCATCTAGAATAACAACTGATAGATTATTCTTAACAGTAAATCCATCATGGAACAAAAACAATCAAGTGGATGGTACAAAAACATTCTAGTGGGAAAAAACGAACTTTCGCAATGGACGTCCACGTTCGACTTTCGAAGCAGCAGAGAAGGCAGGATTAAATACAAAAGAAATAAAAATAACAAACCACTCTATGCGGTCGACAGCAGTTAGTAACCTGGCTAATCCTCAGGAGTGGGTGAACAACAATTAATTAAAATTACTGTCTACAGTTCAGTCAACTCAATTAAGCCTTATCTGCGAATGGATAATGAGCATTATTCCAACATCATAAACAGCCTTAGAAGTGACGCCTCAGAACCTCCAGCGAAAAAACAGAAAACAGAAATCCTGCAGCCTCGAGCTTCTCACTGTACAGCTGGACCCATCAACAACATTAATGTTTTACTTACACCCAACATTATCAATGTGTTAATAAAGATTTCAGACAATACTCCTACTGTGTACCAAAATTGCAATTTATATTTTAATTGTACCATAAATAATTACGTTTATAGTATTTTGTGTTGAATAAATTACATGTTTTTCAGTTTTCAAATTATTACCTACATATTTATTTATTATGTATGCATGTATAATAGGTAGTATCTTTTGTAAGATATGCAGTATCAGGTGTATTCAGAATAATCTGTTACTCATGAAATAGTCTTGTCAAATACCATTCGGGCATCTAATTTTTCCTGTGAAAAAAATCGAAAAAACACGTTGCTAAGTAATATTTTAACAAAATGCATTCGTGCAGGTGCAGCAATCCTTGTCTTCGACTCGGAGTTTTGTTTACCTACGTGTTTGTTCCATTTTTTTCGGGAAAATTAGATGCCCTTATGATATTACTTACGAAAAACGCGTGCATCGACAGACAGTTAATTTTCAATTTTGCTTTGTATTTTTGGCTTTCATTGTGTTATTATATTCGTTTTATTGTTGTTATTGGTTTGCTCTAATGTTTTGTCGTTATTTTTGTAGTTTTATTGTTATTCTTGTGTTTTATCGTTACTTTTATAATGTTGTTATTGTCTGAGCTTTGTACTGCTTTGGTGTTATTTAAATATTCTCCTCATAAAGACATCCATCATAAAACATAATATGGCAGAATGCAATCCTGGAAGCGCATTTTGCTGTGTGGCTACTTACATTAGCTTCCATAGGTTTCAAAAGATCCTCAGGTAAAAAAGGCGTGGATTAGAAGGTGCTATAGGAAGGATGCTTTTAATCCTGACAACAAAAGGTGCAGTGCTAAGGTAATGAATAATGCAGCTCCAAAAATATTGTAAGCAACAGGTATATATTTATTTTGCCTAGTCTTATTGCCGAATCCAAAAATGAGTACGCCCCCTTGCGAAATAAATTCGAACCGAGGAAAGCGAGTAAAAATTTGTAAACCGTCGTCTAACCTTCACGATTCCTCGTTTACGACGTTACTGTTGTGGTTACTGTGGTTTTATTACTCTTTCGTTTTACTGTTGGCTGTGTTTTTTTGCGCAACATTTTCGACCCCCAAGAAAGCGAGTTAATAATTTCCTTCACTTCGTTTACTGTGGTTTATTGTTGGCTGTGTTGTTTTAACGTTTTGTTATACTTTTTGTGGTTACCATGTCCCTTAAAAGTATTCATAATACAAACTGTTGTGTTTATGGTTGGAACTCAAGAAATGGTAAAGATAGATCTCTCCATTTTCACTATTTTCCGAAGAAAAATTCCGGCATTAACGTGAAAATGATAAATGCACTGGGAATCGAGGAAGAGATTGATAAGAGGAAAGCTTGGGAGAAGGTTTTATTAATGGGCAAGCCAGTGACAAACAATATGCGTGTTTGCTCTAATCATTTTAAAACAGAAGATTACTGTTCAAAATGTAAGGGATATTTATTGAGGTTAGATTAAGTAAAAAACCGCGAAACGCGTAACATAACACAATCTATTTTTGTTTCAGATGTAGACTTAAAACAACCTAAGCTTAAGTGACACGCTGTACCTTCCCAAAATTTGCCAGTAAAAAGATCACTTGCAAGTGCCAAGAGAAAGTCCAACGATTCTAATCGTGAAGATAGATTAAAGAGACGACGAAAGCTCAATGATGAGGCTACTACAAGTATTAATGAGGTACATTTATGTGAAGGTGAAATATACTTACCTGTCAACGAGGACAATCATGATCTCGAAAATGTACGAACTTATAAAGACCTCATTGAAGACGAAAAAGTTGCAGTTCATAATCTTCTACGCCTTCATGAGATTTGTAACTATAACGTTGATAAAGAAGTTCAAGTTTGTAGTGGAGACATTGTTACAACTTTCACTTTTTCCCCGTGCCTGTGCGAACACACTATACTGTATCCAACGAGAGAATGGACTTGCACTCGAGCGAAAATTCGTCTGTTTTGGTCAGATCTCCGCCCCTTAGAACATTAGTTCAACGCCCTCAACGTCTTAATTGGCTCAGCAAGTAGCCAGGGCCGGCGCCTGGGTCCGATACCTACCTGGTACCTAATTATATAAAGTACCTACTACTGCCTACCTATTCACAGTTTGTATTTGTAGTTTCGCAAGTACGGCTATTTAAGTTGTGTTGTTTACGGTTGTGAAATAAGTTTTAAATCTATTATAAGAATAGCAGCAGCCGGAGACGAGATAAATCTACCATTATCGCCAATTAAAAAGAATAAAAGAGGCCAGGTAAAGAAATATAATAATAAATATGTTTTATTTAATACGCATACTATTCACCACGTAAAAATGGAAAAAATACCGAATAGTTCTTGGAGAAAAAACGACATAATCCAGTGGCTACAAAGTAAAGGAAAATAAATCGATAATACAATGGTGAAAGCTGAACTACTGCGCATCGTTGGGCTAGAAAAGGAGAAATATAACAAATATATAAACGATGAAACGGCCAAAGAACAGAATAAGATTGTACTCAGACTTCCACCGTATCATTGTGAACTGAACCCTATTGAAATGGTTTGGTCGATGGTCAAGGGGTACGTGAAAACTAACAATAAATCTTTCAAATTACCAGAGGTGAAACGATTGCTTGAAGAAGGCATTGCACGAGTAACATCTGAACATTGGAAGAATTTCATTCGTCATATTATAGAGGAAGAACATAGGTTTTGGGAACTTGACCATATTGTTGACAGTTTAATCGATGAAATCCCACCACTAATAATTCACGTAAATGGTCAAAGTGATTCTGATAGCAGCGATACAGACTAATTTAATTTTATAATTATATGAAACAATGTACTATTGTTGTAGCTAAATATTAAAAAAAATTAAAAAAAACCAGGGCCAAAGCCACGAAAACAGGCGAAGCACCCAAAAGGTGTGCCACCCTCCACAAGGGATTCACTTCCCCCAAGGAGGGCTGAGCACCCCAAAGGTGCAGAGCCAAAGAAGAAGGTTGAGAACCAAAGAAGTGTGCCACTTTCGAAGAAAAGGAACCGGTCGGAAACCTCCTCGGAACATACCCCAAGAGGGTTCAAGAAGACGAGGCAGGGCCCTAGTCCAAAGACGGCCCCCCTGACCGGTTACAAGGACGCCGCCCTGAGTCATCACAAAGATAACCCCTATGGGAAAATTCTTAAGGATAAGGAGGTCCTTGTCAAAAATGCACTTAAGGGAGAATTGGATAGGGTAATCTTCTCCACCCCCAACAGCAACTCATCAACGCAACCAGCATTTCGCTGGTGGACATACTCTGGTGAGATCATCAGAATTGTCTGCGAGGACGATCAAATGCTGGGATGGCTTAAAGAAGCCGTGGCTAGTCTAAAGCCTTGGGAGAACGCTGCGCTGACCGTCGTGCGTACTGACCAACTGCCAAGGCTGACAAAGGCTACACTCTGGATCCCCGTGGAAGCAGAATGCGACCATGAGGAAAAGGAGGTCGTAGTCAGTCGCCTAGCAGGGCAGAACCCGATGGTTAGCGTGCGTCGGTGGTGTTTCTTCCACCACCAGGCCAAAGACAATCCGCGAGGAGAACTACTCGACTTTGGAATAGGAGACGAGGACATCAAAACCCTCAAGGCGAGGTCGATGAGGGTACATTACCTCTTCCAGTCACTTGCCCTCAAGGTGAAGCCGGAACAACCGGGGAAAGAGGAAACACCTCCAACCGAGCAACCCCGGCAGGAGCAGAGGATAGAGACGGAGGCTGGAGAGGCTGAGCTGATTACAGCCACCTCCTCAACTCCATCACCATCCTCAATGGAACAGCCCGAACAGGACCAGAGGATGGAAACGGAGGCTGGAGAGGCTGAGCTGATTACAGCCACCTCCTCAACTCCACTACCATCCTCTAAGGAACAACCCGAACAGGACCCGAGGATGGAAACGGAGGCTGGAGAGGCTGAGCTGATTACAGCCCATACCCCCCTTGGACACCTCAATGGCGGGTACAAATAAGGTAAGAAAAGTGCAATGCAACCTGCAACACTGCAAGGCGGCAACGGCAGTCCTATGCCGCCGCCTTGACGTGGAGCAGGATACATTGGCGCTAATTCAGGAACCCTGGATAGTTAAAACCAGAATATCTGGCTTAACAAAATTAAATGGTGTTATTTTTAGCTCACCTACAACAGATAGGCCGAGGACGGCTATTTATGCCCCTCGGCACATCAAAATTCAGCCTCTACAACACCTTTCAACGTCTGACCTGACGGCAGCGAAGGTGGAATGTATAATTGCCGGCAAACCAAAAGCTGTTGTTGTGGCATCAGTTTACCTCCCCCAAGACCAGGGCGGTTTACCACCGACTAGGGAAATGGAGGAACTGGTGACATACTGCCACTCCCAAAACTGAGAATTGATCATGGGCTGTGACGCCAACGCACACCATGTGACCTGGGGCAGTACAGACAACAATGCAAGAGGTCACTTTATGACTATATTAACGGTAGTAATCTTAGTATAATTAACAGAGGTTGCGAACCGACATTTGTAAACTCTAGAAGTCAAACTATAATAGATATAACACTGGCTACATTGAACATATCCAAATTAATCCAAAACTGGCATTTGCCTGACATTGTCACAATGGCAGACCACCGGTGGATTAACTTTGAAATTAATCTTGTTAAAGCACAAAAGAAACCATTTCGGGATCCCCGAGGAACCAACAGAGATAAATATCGATGTCAACTCGGGAAGAACCTGGAAAAACTCGACGTGCTCAATGATAGTGGCAGAATAGAGGAATATACAGACACTCTAATAACAGCCATAAGGAAAGCTTTTGAAAGATCCTGCCCGCTCAGAGTCTCGAGAGCCCCTGGGGAAGCCACTAAATGGTGGTGCCGGGACTTGACGGACTTGAAACAGAGGGCAAGGACATCTTTCAATAAAGCAAAACGGACAAAACTTGAATCAGACTGGGACCAATACAAGACCCACCTGAGGGAGTTTAAAAAACTAGTTAGACAAAAACAAAGAAAAGCGTGGAGAGCCTACTGTGAGGAAATTGAAGACTACTCACAGGCAGCCAGGCTATGTCAAATCCTCACCAAAGACAAAAATCATGATATAGGTGTATTGAAAAGGGACGATGGTACCAAGACCAACAACCTTTGCGAAAGCCTAGAGCTGCTCATGCAAACTCACTTCCCTGAATCTGTCACAACATATAGTAGGGAATGGCCAAATGAAGTCGACACCCAACCAACAAATTCGGACTGGCAAACCGCCAACCAAATTGTAAGTGAAGACAGAATCAAATGGGCAATACAGAGCTTCTCCCCATTCAAATCGCCGGGCATCGACGGCATATATCCAGCACTACTTCAGTGGGGCCTGGATAAACTACTGCCGCACCTGGTTGGGATGTTTAGGATGTGCTTAGCACACCTCTATATCCCAATGACATGGAGAGAAGTAAAAGTATTGTTCATACCAAAAGCAGGGAGGATGGACTATTCCACCCCCAAAGCATACCGTCCTATTAGCATAACTTCATTTCTACTGAAGACAATGGAGCAGCTATGTGAGCGATATCTGAGGGATGTAACATTGACTAACAATCCCGTGCACCCCAACCAACATGCATACACGCCAGGAAAATCCACCGATACTGCCCTCCATGCGGTAGCAAGTCGGATTGAGAAATCCCTGGATCATAAGGAATCCACCCTGGGTGTCTTCATAGATATAGAGGGTGCGTTTGACAAGACCACCTTTCCTAAAATCACTGCGGCCCTAACACATAGGAACGTTCCTCATACTGTGAGTAGCTGGATATCCAACATGCTCTCTAAAAGAGCAGTACAAATCAGTGCAGGAGACACTGTCATAAGAGGACTGGTTGCGAAAGGCTGTCCCCAGGGAGGTGTTTTATCACCACTGCTATGGAATCTGGTTCTTGACAGCCTCCTAAACCACCTCAACGTGGAAGGATTCTACACAATTGCATACGCAGATGACTTAACGATACTGCTTAATGGAAAATTCGAAGGAGCTCTCTGTCAGAGAATGCAGATGGCCCTAAGAATAATCGAAAATTGGTGTGAGGAGTATGCCCTATCCGTCAACCCCAAGAAGACGGAAATGGTACTCTTTACAAGGAAAAGAAAACTGGAGCCAATGAGAGCACCTGTTCTCCTAAACACAGCACTAAATTTTGCACCACAGGTGAAATACTTGGGGGTAACTTTCGATGCTACATTAAACTGGAATCTTCACCTCGAAAGAAGAATAAATAAGGCCTACATATCATACGAGCAGTGTCGCAGGACCGTAGGGAAAACCTGGGGAATGAAACCCAGGGTGGCCCTGTGGATTTACACTGTTATCATAAGACCAATGTTGGCCTATGGAACTGTTGTCTGGTGGCCCAAGAGTCAACAAATAACAGCAAAACTCAAGCTAGTTGCCCTAGCCAGGTACAAAGAGTTGCCTGTCTGAGCATAACCGGAGCCATGCGAACAACACCAACGCGAACAACATGGAGATAATGCTGTGTCTTCCACCACTAGACCTACATCTAGAAGAAGTGGCTCTGACTACCATGACTAGCCTTAAATCTGTTGGCATACTACCAAATGCAAGCTGTGGCCAAACCAGAAGCCGCCTGTGGACTGAGGCTGTCAGAAAGATACCCCTTTTACAGGCATGTGCAGATGGTATTCCGCCTCGGCTTGTCTTTGATAAACCTTACACCATACATACTACTGGTGAAGACGAGGCCGGCGTTGAAGGTGTAAACTATGTCTTCACGGACGGATCAAAGAAAAAGGATGGAGCAGGCTGTGGTATATATTCCAGGAATCTGCGACTCCGATGCAGCTGGACTATGGATAAATATGCCAGTGTAGTACAAACAGAACTCGCTGGTATAACCATAGCCGCACAAGAGATTGCTCGCAGAGAAATAACGGGCAAGACAATAAGAATCTGCACAGATAGTAGACAATCACTACTGGCCCTGAAAAATTATAAAATAACTAAGGGATCAACATGGGAATGTCACCAAGCACTTGTGAGAGCATGTCAGATGAATAACATCTGCCTGTGCTGGGTCAAAGGACACTCACAATGCAACGGCAATATAGAAGCTGACAAACTGGCCAAGAAGGCTGCCAACCTGAGTATCCTTGGGCCTGGTCCTTCAAGTACGCTACCAGTTGCAGCGAAACTTCAATTAATAAAGGAAAACACCCACATAAAATTTAAGACGTTATGGGATGAAACCAGTAGCTGTCAGCTGGCCAGAAATCTCTTGAGATATCCCAGCGAAGAGACGGCGAGGAACTATCTGGCAATGTCCAGGGGTAAACTGCGATTTGTTACAGGAATCCTAACCGGACAGTGCCGGGTAAGGAAACACCTCTATGAGACCAAGTGGCACACCCATCTGCAGAGGATGTGAACAAGAAGATGAAACGATCGAGCATGTACTTTGCGAATGTCCCGCCGTGTCATCGACCAGAGAATCCATATTGGGGGAACGTTGGCCTTCTATGGCCAATTTGAGGGAAATGCCCCTGAGCAACATCATCACCTTTTGTACAACATTGGGCTGGTCGATGACCTAGGGAGACATTTCCCTCACGGAGGAAGCACAAGGGGAATACCTACCACAAATGAGTAGGTTTCTGTCTCATTTACTCATTATATGCGGATACTCATATAATTTTTTTTCACTAATCCTGCATGTGAAAATAAACATGAACATTAAATCTGCACCCTGCTACCAACCATGGACACAATATAACACAGATCAATAAAATAAAAATAAAATTTCTTGCTTCTAGTCTTACTATTATGACCAACTAAAAAATGCATATAAATTAAAATTTTCACTCATTTTTAGCAAATTTTAAAACACTATTTACCTAGCTGCTTTAACTCACTGATTGCTAAATCAAATTATTCTGTTATTACAATTATTTTTACATATTCTCAATATATATGTTCTGTAATAGAAGTACGTAGTTCTAAACCATAAATAATTATCTATGTATATTAATGTGTATATTTATCAACGAACATAGAATATATCAAAATTATTAAGAATATTACTAACGACTTTATGCTTTGAGTTGGATGACCGAAATTAAATATAAAACACCGATCACTTATTGCTCAGAAATGCCTCAGAAATGGCGCAATGCTATTGGACGGTTCAAGGTCAAAGTTTGTAGGCAACATACAGTTATAGTGTTTCTGTTTGATATACAAACTATACCCTGGTTCCGAAATAGTGTGGAGTGATTCATACATAATATCACACCACCATCACAATTGAACGGTCTGCCTATTTGCAATGGGTCACAGAATTTCTTAGTGTGCAAATTTGTGTACACTGTATATAAATGGTGGGCAGAACTCATTAGTAACCGGGTCTACCGCTCTCATTGGTGAGTTTAAGGCGGTTCTAAATTAAATTAAATTTCATTGGTCAAAGGTACAGACGCCGGATTTCCGTGGATATATTGACGCATGCGCTGATTCATGTATGTACGTTTTGGCGCGACAGTGGCGCTTCATTGTGTCTTATGTACGGTTGATTCGCGATATAAATTAATTATAATATTGTGTTATACGCGAGTGTTTAGTGTTTTTATGCGATGGAAGCGACGAATGCGAGTAGTAGTGGATTTAATGCCAATAATTCCAATCGTAAGCGACCAAATTTGACAGGAGGAGAACTGGAAATGATGAAAAATGTATACGAAGGAATATTGGAACGGTATTCTGGAATCACTAAAACTGAGGCAGTTGATATATGCGCTTCGTTGACAAAAATCTGTGTGAATAGTGTGTTTTGTGCAATTACAGATGAGAAACCCATTGCAAAAAAAATGTTACGCCTATGGAATTTTGTTCCCTTCGCCCCTCATCTCCCTGAGCCGCCCATATGCTGGTGATGAATCACTCCACACCATTTCGGCACCAGGGTATAGAGCAAACAATTGTGCGGCATTTTACAAACTATGCAATACAAAAGGATATTTAGTGTAAAATTGTATACCGCCACAATTTCTTGTGAACAGAATTAGTGTGTCCAGTGTCAAGTCCGCGGCTTACCATATCGGTGGCTATCCCTCTTCAACGCATATAAATCCCATTTCCCTTCTCGCTCACTTAGAAAACACCTGCATGAAGAAACCGGCGATTTACTGGTTTTACTGCTAGTGGCGTATCATCATGCGCAACCAAGGTGAAGTCACTGCAAAGGATGTCTTATTATGTCATATTTATATACTCGTATGTGCAAAACTTGAAGTCAAAAAAATATTTAGTTTTGAATGTATTTAAAATATATTGAAAACATTTTGCATGCTGCGTGTACAACTTAGTGCTCAATTTAGTCAATAACAATTTAAAATAAAAGAAAGAAAATTGCTATTGCCCAGCAAGGACCACGGGTAGGTAAGAGCCCCCTTACCAGGATATAACGTGGTTAGGTTACTTATTATTAGTATAGGTAAGACTGTTAGTAAAATTTATAACAAATTAACTCACCAATTTGCGGGATATGTTATTATTTGCACATATTATTATAGTTACACTCACATTGGTACTTTTCACTGTCACTAGTGGTACTCTTCACAAAAACTCACATTCTTTTAAATTCTTCAAAATTCTCATTAATTGTGAGTAAATGCTCTTCTCATTAAATGTGAGATTTTTCTGTGAGAGTCTTTCAGGCGATACCAACAGATGAAACGTTTGCTCGGAAAAAATAAAAACAAATACACTTGCAGTTCACATACATTTGCAATTTGTTTTTGATATATTATAAATTAAATTGAGTTAATATTATTGTTTTTAATTTTACTTCCTATATTAGGATAATTGCGCGCGCCACTGAGTACCGCATTCCATTAGTTTGTATATCAAACGAAAGCACTATAGTAATCTTGAGCGAACAACCAGAGCTGGGGGCGTGGGCTGTTTAGGCGTTCTGATTCGGTTCTGTTTAGGCGTTCGTCAAATGTGTATTCAAATTGCTATTTGCTATAATACATATTTATTTTTTTAATAAACACATATTTATATTCAAACAAAGTTTCACGAGGTAAATATCTATTAGTTAGCTTTTAGAGAAAGATATTTGTTTGTATCTAGTGAAAATGCCCATTCCTCATACACATACTTCATAAGTTTGAGATTCTCGAATTATTCATGGATAACTATATACATGATCTAATTTCTACAATGAGTACCGACATCTTAAGTACCTACGTTAAAAATAAGTTAATACTCGTAATATGAAGTGACGTCTAAAATATGTTTTACAATATTTTAGATAAATATAATTTATATTTTTCTGATATCATGTAAAATACACTCAATCAGATATAAATTTATTGATAAAATATATTTGTTATAAAATATTGATTAAAGGCCAAGGCTAATAGTCATGTAATCCTTGAAACAATATTTCTTCAGCATTAAAAAAAATAAGGATCATCATATACATTTCATTACTGAAATTAACTTTAGTTTAGAGAAATTCTACTCCAAGTCCAATTGGAGCAAGCGCCAGAAGCACACAAGACATACACTGCTTGCGCCTCCGCCCCAGCCAAAGATATCAAAATGTCTGTTAATGTAAGGTCAGTGATGGGGATGTTGTCATTGGGGACATCTGTGGAGGTTCCATCTTCATAATCTTGCTGGATATTGATACCGTAAACAGATATATCTAAAAAGTGCAATACAAGTAAGGTTTAATTAATTGGGTAAGAAGACAATATTCCATCAATAGTGCACCATACAAAAAGTTTAAATGCGGGTTTTCGATCATCAACCCCTTTCAGTTATTCTGCCATCTTGTGAATTTAGAGGTAAGTTAGTTTTTCGCGATTTTTGGGAAACTGAACTTAATGAACGTGTATGTTTCGGTTCGTGGAAATTAAAATTTATATAATTCACTCTTTACATGTGAAATTTAGTTAAATTGCAATAGTTTCGTTGGTTTAAATTGGCATTGACTTGACTAAATAGTAAATAGTCAGTTGATTTTTAGATTTACCTTAGTGATTTTTAGTTTATTGGGGACAGCTTTACAAGGCCTACAGTCGGTACGTAGTTAATAGAATAAGATATAAATTATGAATTATGTTTCTAATATTCTAATTTAGCAGATTTCTATTTACACCAATTATATAACTGACTGCCAAATGAAATTAGAGTAACTGACCTGCCATTGTAATGTTGCTATAGGTAATATTGGTGATGAGACCAATACCTCCATCCGCATGCGTTTTGATGTGAATACCATTCCTGGAATTTTCCACTGTGCAATTGGAAAACGAGACGTTTCTTACAGTATTAGATAATTCCTCAGTTGCGCTCATTCCGACAGATAAACTCAATCCGTGACCACCAGAGCATAACAGTTTAGAGAATCTCATATCAGAACCATCATGTATCACTACGCAGTCGTCTTGATTTCTCACTATGGAATCCTCGATGACGATGTTGGTTGAAGAGGAAATGCCAAATCCATCGGTATTGTGGCCTTTCTGCAATAATTAATGACGCTATTTTTTATTATAGTTATTAGTTTCATGCAAGAATTCAATTTCCAGATTTTTAGTATATCTTAATATAATATAATTCATTTTTTGAAGGATGTACTCTTAGATCAAGAGCTGGCGAACAAAAAGTGTAATATCCTATATCCGTAATCTGTAATTTGTTCGGATATTGGGCACGGAGGAAGCATACTTCCTCCGTGCGGGGAATGTCACGCTAGGCCATCGATCAGCCTAATGTTGTAAAAAAGGTGATGACGTTGCCTAGAGACGTTTCCTTCAAATTGGCCACAGAAGACCAACGTTCCTCCAACATTGATTCTCTGGTCGTTGACACGGCGGGACACACACAAAGTACATGCTCGACCGTTTCATCTTCTTGTTGACATCCTCTGCAGATGGGTGTGTCATTTTGTCTCATATTATAGAGGTGCTTCCTTACCCGACAGTGTCCGGTTAGGATTCCTGTTACAAATCGTAGGTTTCCCTAGACATAATAAGACATACTACCCTAGACATAATGCCAGATAATTTCTTGCTGTGTCTTCGCTGGGATATCAGGAGATTTCTTGCCAGCTGACAGCTACTTGTTTCTTCCCATAACGTCTTAAATTGCTTATGGGTGTGTTCCTTTATCTTTGGAATCTTACTGCAACTGGTAGTGTACTTGAAGGACCAGGCCCAAGGATTTTCAGGCTGGCTGCCTTTTTGGCCAGTTTATCATTATTACAGTTGCATTGTGAGTGTCTTTTGACCCAGCATAGGCAAATGTTATTCATCTGACAGGCTCTCACCAGTGCTTGATGACATTCCCATATTGACCCTTTAGTTATTTAAATTTTTTTAGGGCCAGTAGTGATTGTTTACTATCTGTGCACATTCTGATTGCCTTGCCCGTTATTTCTCTGCGAGCAATCTCTTCTGTGGCTATGGTTATACCTGCGAGTTATGTTTGTACTATACTGGTATTTTTATCTATAGTCCAGTTGTATCGGAGTCGCAGATTTCTGGAATATATACCACAGCCTGCTCCTTCCTCCGTCTTTGATCCGTCTGTGAATACATTGTTTACACCTTCAACAGCGGCCTCATCTTCACCAGTAGTTTGTATGGTGTCAGGTTTAACAAAGGCAAGCCGAGGCGGAATACCATCTGCACATGCCTGTAAAAGGGGTTTCGTTTTGACAGCCTCAGTCCACAGGCGGCGTCTAGTTTACCACAGCTCGCGTTTGGTAGTATGTCAACGGATTTGAGGCGAGTCATGGTAGTCAAAGCCACTTCTTCTAGATATAGATCTAGCGGTGGAAGGCGCAGCATTACCTCCATTGGTCTCGTTGGTGATGTTCGCATAGCTCCGGTTATGCTGACAGGTAGTGCTTGATTTTTGCTGTTATTTGTTGACTCTTGGGCCTCCAGGCAACAGCTCCATAGGTCATCATTGTATATCCATATGACCACCCTGGATATAGTGTATATCCACATGACCAGCAGTGTATATCCACATGACCACCCTGGGTCATGTGACCAATTTTTGATTATTCTTAGGGCCATCTGCATTCTCTGGCAGAGGGCTTCTTCGATTAAGCCATTATTTTCCATTAAGCAGTATCGTTAGGTCATATGCGTATGTAATTGTGTAGAATCCTTTCATGTTGAGGTGGGTTAGGAGGCTGTTAGGAGGCTGCGGACAGTCTCACGCAACCATGACAGTGTCTCCTGCACTGATTTGTACTGCTCTTTTAGAGAGCATGTTGGATATCCAGCTGCCCACAATATGAGGAACGTTCATGCGTGATAGAGCTGCTGTAATTTTAAGAAAGGTAGTTCTGTCAAACGCACCTTCTATATCTATGAAGACACCCAGGGTGGATTCCTTGTAATGCAGAAATTTCTCAATCCGACTTACTATCACATGAAGGGCAGTGTCGGTGAATCTCACAGGATTGTTAGTCAATGTTACATACCTCAGATATCCCTCACAGACTTACCTTCTCCATTGTCTTGAAGAAATGAAGTTAAACTAATAGGACGGTATCCCTTGGGGGTGGAATAGGTCATGCTCCCTGATTTTGGTATGAAAAATACTTTTACTTCTCTCCATGTCTTTGTTGGGATGTAAAGGTGTGCTAAGCACATCCTAAACATCACATCCAGGTGCGGCAGTAGTTTATCCGAGCTCCACTGGAGTAGTGCAGGATATATGCCGTCAATGCCGGCGATTTAAATGGGGAAAAGCTCTATATTGCCCACTTGATTCTGTCTTCACTTACTATTTGGTTGTCGGTTTGCCAGTCCAAATATGTTGGTTGGGTGTCGACTTCATTTGGCCGTTCCCTTCGATCTGTTGTGACAGATTCAGGGAAGTGAGTTTGCATGAGCAGGCTCTAGGCTTTCGCAAAGGTTGTTGGTCCTGATGCCATAATCCCTTTTCAGTATATCTTTAACGAGAATTTTACATAGCCTGGCAGCCTGTGAGTAGTCTTAAATTTCCTCACAGTAGGATCTCCACGATTCTCTTTGTTTTTGTCCAACTAGTTTTTTAAACTTCCTCGGGTGAGTCTTGTATTGGTTCCAGTCTGATTCAAGCTTTTCCCGTTTTGCTTTGTTAACGGATGTCCTTGTCCTCTGTTTCAAGTCAGTCAAGTCCCGGCACCACCGTTTGGTGGCTCCCCCAGGGGCCCTCGAAACTTTGAGCGGGCAGGATGTTTCAAAAGCTTTCTTCATGGCGGTCTTTAGAGTCTCTTTATATTCTTCTATTCTGTCAACTATCATTGAGCACGTCGAGTTTTTCCAGGTTCTTCCCGAGTTGACTTCGATATTTATCTTTGTCGATCCTCGGGGATCCCGAAATGGTTTCTTTGGTGCTTTAACAAGATTCATGTCAAAGTTACTCCATGGTCTGCCATAGTGACAATGTCAGGCATATTCCAGTTTTGGATTGATTTGGATATATTCAATGTAGCCAGTGTTATATCTATTATAGTTTGACTTTTAGAGTTAACAAATATCGGTGTGCAACCTCTGTTAATTATACTTAGGTTGCTACCGTTAATATAGTCATAAAGTGTCTTACCTCTTGCATTGTTGTCTATATTACCCCAGGTTACATAGTGTGCGTTGGCGTCACAGCCCATGAACAATTCCCAGTTTTGAGCGTGGCAGTATGTAACCAGTTTCTCCATTTCCCTAGTCGGTGATAAACCGCCCTGATCTTGATCTTATATTGTACGAAAAAATTAACGTAACTAGAAATGACATTGAGCAATACGAAATCGACCACCTGTATATCGTTATATCTAGGAAAATTTTTATAGGTAATTGTATGATCTACAATTTTTTTCTGGTCTGTCTTTATGATAAGACTTACCGTTTGGCTGAAAAACGCAAAAAACCATTTGCCAACTTTGACCTTGATTAATTTTTTTGCAGATGTGGGATCGATGTGGACTTTTCACATTTCATTTATAATAATGTCATTCCGAATATTCGTACCAATTATTAACTCTATGCTAATTTTTGTAACCTTACCCCTATTTTTTGGGCCAACTTGACCAGTTGATATGTATAACGCATAATATAACGTCGGATCAGTTGTAGCGTACACTTTCATCAGAGTAGTTCTAAGCACAATTTTATCTACGCATAATCTAATATCTATTGTAATTTTATATTATATAGTTACAATTACTATATGTAAACAAGTTCTGACAGCCGCACGTTATAAATAAATTGTTGTTCAATTAGTCACGGGATAAATTCGGCGTGAGCGTTCGCTGGATAGGCAGGCGGGTTTCGCAAGGTTTTTTACTGGACACTGGACATATTTTGTAAAGTTTATGGCCCGACCGTAGAGAGGGCCATAATTTCCCTCAAGGATTAAGAGTACTTCAGTCGCCAGGTATAATATACTATATTTTTCGTACTCCCGAAATTGAATTGTATAAATAATATAAAAAAGTAAATAGGAAAAACCTTTATACAAACACAGATAATTAATTATTAAGGATAAAGCGAGGCAAACAATGGGTATCAGTGGAGTCGTCGAGAAAATATTCCAAAAAAAATTTCGTTACAAGCAAGAAGCTATAAGATATAAACTGTTACACCCTGTATATTATACATAGTGAACACTATTTAATTTAAATACTCACTAGCTCGACATCTCCATCTGAGCAGTCTATATTCCAGTTGCTGAACGTAACATTTTCCGAGCCACTAATTGAGATGCAATGCCTCGGGCAGTTAACTACATTAATGCCCTCGAAAACTGATCCACCGGTAGCGTGAATTCTGAAGAATATAGGTTTCGTCTTACCGCCATTGCCACCAAGGCCATCCCAGTATTTGCTTCCCTGACCATCGAGGCTGTGCCCTATAAGAAATTTTATGTATTTCCCTTGTAATTATTTAATAAATTATGTTCTATAACTCAATAAGTGTCTTTATGCAGTAACTATAAAATTAGATATAAATTACTCGGTAATTTTTATCTGTTTCTAACCTAGAGTATTAAAAACTGTTTAGTAAACGGTTTAGGATATTACCTGCAGCTCCTTGTACAGTGATTCGATGGCCTTTGATATATACAAGAGGTCCGTTCCATTCTTCGTAATCAAAATTAATGGTTCCTTCAAAGATGACCATGGCACCAGTCTGAAGTCTCATGTCCAAGGTATGACCGGCCGGAACTGTGATGTCTCTGATGGCGATGTTGATGCAGTTGGAAATTGCATCATCTAGTTGGGAATAGGATGTGATTATACAATCGTCTCCTTCGTCCCTTCTTCCCGTCCCGTCCCTTCTCCTCGACTTCGCTCCTGGGAAAGCGGACTTTGCCACCAAAGGCACCAAAATGATAACTATAGCAGCTAGACTAGGTTTCACCATTATCTTTGATCGATGTATGCACCAGTGACTATCCCGTACGTATATTATTAGTTCGCGTCCGATTATTAAAGACGCATTAGCTCGTAATCGGAAAATTGTAATGTTGTTTAAAGCAAGTACTAGAAAGATAACATGGGTATATCCTAGCAACATCAACAATTTGTATCATCCGAAAATAACAAAATAACATGTGTCAACACAAACTTATTATGGCCGATTTTGGAGGCGGTCGAGTGATACCTTAGAGGACAAGCCTCGGTATTCTATAACCTAATAAACTCCTATTAACAATAGTACGAATTAACCAATACAGTAATCACTGAGTACGCCTCGGTGATTTCTGTTTCTGAAAGGGCCGAGTGATACCTCAGAGGACTGCCTCGGCAGTAATCTACTACAGTCTCCCGTTCTCTTAGTCTTTTAAAATATTACTCGATCTGCATCCCGCTGTCAGTTTCTATTTCACACTCTGTAACGTTCTGAGCTTCTGTTTCTTTCAAATAACTCACTTATTTTCTGAGCCGATTTTTCTCCTCAAAGAAACGGTACCGTCACATCGATGGTTATTTTTCAGATTCTTTAGGATGTAAATACAAGTGTCAGAGTACATTTTTACCAAAAATATTTATTTGTACTAAAACGCTTCTAAGTCTGCTGACAGTGACTTAGTTGTTTAAAACCGAAAATATTAATTTACTGCATTCTTTCCCCAGAGTTTTTACTTTTATCAAAAATATGACTATCTTCAGATTCGGTTGAAATTCTAACGGAAAGTTCTAACGCTACCACTGAAATATTTTACAACAGTCGAATTTATGACTGTGCAAATGATTATAAAATTATCTAAAATTTATAATGTTATAATTATAATGTTATTATAAAGTTGAGAATTTGCAAATATTAGTAAAATATCCCAAAATACGGAATAATTTTGCAAGTTTTAGTTTTATAAGTGAAACCTTCTTTAGGCGCGCTCAGCACTTTTATTTTTGTGGGTGTTGAATGAGACTGGGCCGTCACGCGTCACATCAGCGTCGGCTATGTAACGCTCATTCGGGTAAAGTAGGCTGGAGTCGACTAAGTGAGAGAGAATCAGTCGGCCGAGCGAGATAGTAGAGAGAGTTTGTGTGTATTGAATGAGACTTGGCCGTCACGCATCACGATCGTCTATGTAACGCTCAGTGGAGTAACGTCCACTCGTTGACCAAGCGAGAGAGATAAACTTGAATCTAAATTATTTACAGCATATTTTAGCTTCCATACGCCTATTGTTTCATTCTTAGAATATAATAGCAAGGAAGAAGTCCAATCAGAGGAACATTCCACAATATAATTCACAAATATTAGTTTATTTTGAAACTAATATTACTTCACGGGCACAGAGATAAGAATAAATAATTTTATATAACAATATCGATATTACCTTGTGTTGATTCACCGAACTAATCTATTATATAACATAAATGTTATATAACATATAGGTATTATAATAGGCGTATTTTGGAAGTAAAAACTTCTTTAGGCGCCTCACCATTTAAATGTAAAATAATAATACCTGTTAAGGGAGAAAACAATATATCAGGAGGTTCCGTCTGGTCGGGTTACCGTCCAATTGTTTTCCTCTCTGTATCGAATTGAATTGAATTGGATTGAACCGAATCGACTGCCGAAGTAATGGTCCGTCGCAGTACTTGCTAACTATGAGTAGGTATTTTGGAGCGACATACAGTGGGGCCACATCTAGCGCCGGTTGCCTGAAGTATCTGTGTAACGGGCGTGTACGGTCAACGTGTATTAACAGGTGCGGTGTATTGCGGGTTGTGGTAATACGGGCGGACAGTTACAGTTTTCACTTCTATCGTGTGGTCATAAGCACACATCCATGTTGTTTTTATCAAACTTACGGCTATGTTCAAACTCTTACGAGAAACATCAGCTCTATCGGTATTTACATACAATTTTTATAACTTCACAAACTGGTCATTAATTATTGTTGCAGGCATATCTAAACGGTTCAACTCAGAGAACACATTTTAATTGTGACTTAATTTGTTGGTTATAAACCTGTTTTGTGCATCCACCTGTGCACCACATATGTGACCCCTGACAAAATTTTTGTTTGACGTGAAAAGAGTTGTGTCGTCTGCAAATAGTAGGACATCGGTTCCAGGTACTTCAGATTTTATACCATTGATATAAATTAAAAACAGTGCTGGGCCTATTAAGCGATCCCTACGGAACGTCACTGTTTATTAAAATTCTTTATTCTTTAAAATATGTACAGGGCTCTGGTTTTATGTAGGTTAGGTGTTTGGAAACATTAAGTCGATAATAATGTTTTACTTGCAGGCAAGGCACAAAAAGCAAAATTAGTATGTACACAAATTAAAACTCAGAAATCAACTTGTTTTGAAGTAAATTAGAGCAATAATTGATTTGAGTATTTTATTTTCTAACGTAAATAAAATAATATTTTTTCTCACGACTAATTAAAACATAATTATTACTTTCTTAATGGGACCGCCTAGCCGCGAGACTTGACCGGTAATATTTCGATCTTATCGAAGTTAAGCAAGCGGGTGTTGGTTCGCACTTGGATGGGTGACGTAGGCAGGTTTGGGCAGGACTGTGGCGTCCGCCTGAGACCTGGGAATACTCAACACATCTGCCTCGGACGCGTGGTCCCAGATAAGTGGTAATGAGGATCAGAGTAATTAATCTCGGTAACTCAGAACCAAACTATCATACATAAAAAATTGTAGAGACTTTGCCACCAAGCCACCCGTAATAAATAGGATGGTTTGAAGAAAAGTACTCAAGTAAAAAGGAGGAATGGATAAAGGGCCTAATGAGGCCTAAGTGCTGTAGCGGAAGTAAAATACCACTACACTCCCATATACATACATATATCCGACCCATATACATACATACATTACGTTCTTAGTAGTGGTGAGATACAGACCGTAGTGCCCTCTTTTTTCTATGGAGATGTCGATGTAAAGCAACGAAAGTCGCGGGGCATATTGCCTGTGGAGTACCTATTTAGTTGTTTTCGGCTTCTCCTTTCAATATTACATTTTCATTTCAACATTGTCCATTAATAGCAGAAACAACGAAACATCTTTATTAAAGATGTTAAATTTACAGCATGTAATAGTACATTAAGATTAAGTATCAAGAACGGTAAGGGTAACTTACCCTTCGAAGACAATGTTTTTAGACTAAGCCAAGCGAGGCCTCCAATGTTGTGTGAGAACAGTATAACCCTTAACGTTCGTGATGTTTATACTATTTTCTGTACGATCGCAATAAATTGAAACATACGTATTTAATCTTTTATGTAACGTCAAATATGGCTGAACTAGAAATATGAGTGAAACCGAATAAAAATGTCTATTAACGTTCCAGTAACAAACACGGTAAGTGAACAAGAAAGCTAGATCGTACAAAATGAACATGAATACATGAAAAGAAATAATGCCAGAAATAAACAATTTCCTGTTATAAGTGCTCTGAAATTTTGAGAAAGTGTTTTTGTAAGGTGTTTGGAAACACGATGCAATAATTATTATTATATTTACTTACATGCAAGCTAAATTACAGAAAAAGAAAAACTAATACGTACACAAATAAATGGTACACAATAATCTAACCCTATAATAACCTAACACAAATAAAATAATATTGTTTCACACGACAAATTTAAATAGCTATTTATTTAACCAGCTGGGAAAAGTACTATCTTGTGTAATGAGCAGATTTCTGCGGAAGGGCGCCAGCGAGATCCGAAAAATGCGAGTTACACAAAATGCGAGTTACACAAAATAGTGTTTCACAACGTGTTTCATACAAGATTTTTTTAAATTTTGACCAATTTTATATTTTATGAGAAGAAAACTCGGTGTGACAGCTTGTCACTTTCATAGCTTGTCAGGCCTAAATAACCTACTATGAAATGAACTTTACAAAACCAGTTGGGTAAAATTTTACTTTTCGTAACTGGTTGTGAAAAGTAAGACGTTTCATAACGTCAAAAGTTTTGAAAAGTGTCATTTTAAATGTCAAAATTAGAAAAACATAATTATTACATTCTTATTTCAACATTGTCCATTAATGAAAAAAATAACAAAACATATGTTTATAAAAGATGTTCAAAATGATCACCTCCCTTTTCTAAACACAAATTTACGAGCAAATTTAGGTACTCTGCGTTTTATGCAGTCAAAAACACTTATGCTTTGTATTAATTTATTGCTGCCTCCAACTCTTGGCATTAATAGGTTACATAGATTTAGCATCACTGCCATCTTATCTTGACCTACAACCCTTGCTAATCTTTGGGATCTACTTGCCGGCATCCATCGACAAGGAAGTATGGTAGATAGAAGATATGATTCAATAAAATTAACAGACTTACCTGACCTGAAATAAAAATCCCGCACATACAAGTCACAAACGCTAAACGGACGCAAGGATTATAGACTAACAGGATTGCTTATCGGCCACGTGTTGTTAGACAAGATCTGACGTCAGCGGTTAAGTTCGCCGGCATCCTTTTGCGCCAACGGTTGTTTCCAAATTGATGCTAGGCTTCTCTAGGCACGATGTTAGTGTACAAATGACACACTACACAAACGCCGGAAAATACACCGGTGGGGCAATGAATCTACGCCGTACGTATCCGCTGACGTCAAAAGCGTGGTGGGGGCCTACGAGATTTGTCTAACGTTGCGCTTATAGGGATAAGCAATCCTGTTTAGTCTATAATCGTTGAAACGGACGCGGGACGATACGGATACGGACTATACACTGGACACGTGACAAATATGATGACGGCGATCGGTCTCTGATCTGAGACGGAAGCATAGATAAAACTCATGGCAAGACAAGGACGCAAGCCAGTGATTATAAAACGTTCAGAAAATAAAATATCGGGCATAAACAGCTAACGTCAAGTGGACGTTATTCCCAAAATAACGTCAAAACAATGCTGTTGTCAGACATTATATAGATGTTAATTAATATCAATACAATGATTATTAAACGTTTAGTCATTGTTACTATTGGTTATAGTTAAGAACATTTGACCATAAGGTTTGTTACACGCTTAAAATACATTAATTCAAAAACGTTATGAAATTGACATAAATAAAACGTTTGAAAATGTTAAATTGATATTCCTTGTTTACTGTGCTTACTATAGGTATATAGTGCTTTCGTTTGATATGCAAACTAATGGAAGTGAATGTGGTTTTGTAAATGACGGTCTTTTAGCTTTCGAATCTAAGAAAACATGCGATTACCATGAATACATGAATTCTACCGTTTTCGAGGATTGGTTTAAAGGGATTCTGGACAAATTACAACCTGGATCTGTTAAGGCCGGTATCCACTTGTAACAAATGACTCGTAACGTAACCACGAATATGTTACGATACGGCTAGTGGAGACGAAAAACTGTTGCATATTACCCGTAACCAACTAGACAGGCGTAACCGTTACAAACCGAACCACCATTTGTAGGTTTTTACCCGTCGCATCAAAGAAACGACACGGTTACGCGGGGCAACAAGTTGGGACGGGGGCTAGAGTTGTGTGTCGTTTAATGTTGCATTCGAAATTTCCAAACTTATTTTTCAGTCTTCATTCGTCTGTGTTATTGTATAGTTTAGTCTTGTTTAGTTGAGATCTGGCTTTTGTCTGCATCTTGATCTTGATTGTCTGAATCTTGTCTACATCTTTTTTTCTGCATCTTGATATGCTGGAATTTTAAATCAGCCATCAAGTTTGATCCACTGTAGATCTTCCTACTTTGATATAATTTCGAGATCGACCATCGCGGAGATTTTCGTTTATTCTTGCTCAAAATCTGGTGGTGAATAAAAGATATGAAGCCGCTGCTAGCTGTAACTGCAGAGCGGCTTTTATATTGCTGAAGTCATATTAAAAGACTAAGGGCCTTGATGTAGGTCCAGAACATATCCACGTGGCGTAACCCCGCTCGGTTACGTTACGAGGTGATTGACACGGCCAAAAATCAAAAAGACTCAAAATGCGTGTCGTGTCATCTTGCAACACTCTGTAACATGTTCGGTGTTACGTTACGGGGCGTTGGCTCATATGGATACCCGCCTTTATAGTGATGGATAATGGTAATCATTCTCGTAGAACAGAACAGTTGCGACAACTGCATGACGGAAAGAGCAAATTAAAGACGGGCTGGAAGAAAGAAACATTGAACATGATGATTCACTACTTAAAGCTGAATTGTTGACACTGGCAAGGCAACATTTTCCAGCTTTCTAGAAATATGTAGTGGATGAAATAACCAAAGCAAGAGGAATGGAGGTAATTCGATTGCCTCTATATAACTACGAACTGAACCCAATTGAGCATATTTGTGCGCAAATAAAAGTGAAAGTTACTAGAGAAAATACAACATTTTAGTTAACTGATGTGAAAAAACTTCTCAGTAGTGCAATCAAAGAAGTAAATGCGGCCAATTGGATAAAATGTATAGACCATGTGAAGAAGGTGGAATCAAGAACGTGGGATCTCGATATTATGATGGATACTCCGGATACTCCCGTTAAACCGTCATAATAAATGTAAATGAGGACAGTAGTGAAAGTGACTTATTTTCAGATAGTTAATAGTGATATGAATTTCTGATGTATGTTTTTGTGAAGAGTGCTACTAATAAGTGAAAAATACCCATGTGAGTGTAACTATATGTGCAAATAATAACATATCCCGCAAATTGGTGAGTTAATTTGTTATAAATTTTACTAAGAGTCTTACCTATAGGTACTAATAATAAGTGACCTAACAACGTTCTATCCTGGCAAGGGGTGCTCTTACCTCCCCGTGGTCCTTGCTGCACAATTGAGCGCAGCAAGTTATACACGCAAGATGCATAATTTTTTCAATATATTTTAAATACATTCAAAACTAAATAATTTTTTAGGTTTACACATACATGAATATGACATCATAATCTTTTGAAGTCACTTCACCTTGGTTGTGCATGAGGATGCGCCACTAAGCAGTAAATCCAGTAAATCGCCAGATGGTTCATGCAGGTGTCTTGTCATGTCAGGTGTATTCTAAGTGAGCGAGAAGGGAAATGGGATTTATATGAGTGGAAGAGGGATACCGACCGATATGGTCAGCCGCGGACTGGAGGCCCAAGTTCTATTCACAAGAAATTGTGGCGGTATACAATTTTACATTAAATATCCTTTTGTATTGCATAGTGATGTGATTTACCGCTTCTGTAGTAATTGGTACGGGTTTTCTTTGTAAAATGCCGCACAATTGTTTGCTCTAGTTTGTATATTAAACGAAAACACTATAGTGCATAATTTCTATGAATTTAAAAAAAATAGTAGCACTTCAATGGCTGCTTCTAATTATAGAGTTTTAATCCTCCTCTAATCTTTTATCTCCAATATAGTTCATCCAATTTTTAGATGATTACAAAATATTTAAAAAAAAATCAATATTATCTTAGGTGCCCAGCCTATCCAGATATACTATAAAATATTTAAGTATCTGGTAAGATAGATAGTTTATCTACCATTAGATATGTATGTAACAAAAAAATACTTTAGATTAAGTGATATTGATTTTAGTCAGCAAATATATATATGTATATATAAAGTATTGATCTTGCAGTAACCTCAGAAATAGCATCATGTCGATTTTGAGTGTTTTCGTGGCGTTCCTCACATGTCTTCTGGCCGTATCTTCAACACCCTTAAATGACACCCAGGTCAGAGACACCTGCACGGTCAACTCTTACAGTGGCTTGAGCGCTGCCGTGTCGAGCTGCACGGAAATCACCGTTGGAGCCATCACCGTACCAGCAGGAAATACCTTGGATTTGACACTTAAAGATGGCGCTTCGGTTACTTTCACAGGTTATGTCAAGTTCGATTACCAGGAATGGGACGGCCCTCTTATACTTATCAAGGGAAAGGCTATAACTGTGCAGGGAACCTCAGGTATGCATTTTTCTTCGGGTATATCACGTTACATCATTGAGTTAAAAAATTGCAAATGCACCCCAAGTCGGCAACTATCGGTAGGTAATTAAAAAAATACACCAACTACAATTATTTTAAAATCTTCTCGTTGTTTGCCTTACATGATCCGTTGAAATATTAGTTTGATTTGTATATTTTGTAAAAAAGAAATACATGAAAATTGTGACTGAAATGTTTTTTTGTGTTTATTTATTTAAATAGGAATAATATAATCAACTTATAACAACAATCAGTTCAAATAACTTGTAATATATGCCTAAATGCCACGTAATGAAAAGATAATGTATTTATTGCGATTCTTCAAAAATAGAAAGAAAAAACATTTCACAATATGACATAATCGACCAGTGGCGGCTTTAGGGGGGAGGGGACGCAGAAGGCGCACGCCCCCCACAAAGGACATGGTAAATTTCAGATTACTACTATTATGTACTTTAATATGAAAGTATATTGGGTGTATTATATTATTTTTTTTGTCCACATTTTCTGCAATATATAAAACCTACGAACAGTTTTATATGTTTGGCTATCCAAATATTTTTTATTGCATTTTTCATATCCACCATGCGCTGCGCATCGTTTTATATCCTGTGTTATTCCATTGCACCACTGCGCCACCGCGGGGCGTCGCCCTCGGCTACATGCTACTGTTATGCATTACGCATTATGCACTATCCTAAACGTTTGTTCCTTGTTTGGCAACCCTACTTGCGCTCCCCCCCCCCAAGACTAAATCCTAAAGCCGTCAATCGACAATTATATACCTAAGTTTTAAAACCTGTAACCAATCGCTAATAACTAATGTAATTAAAATTAAAGGTCATTCTATATGCTTTGTGTAGATATAGAAAGTAATAGTTTCTTTTTAAATGAGTACAGATAATTACAATTTCTAATTTCTGCTGGTACATGATTAAACTTATTTAACCCTCTAAAAAATAACGATTGCATACCTTTTTTTAAATGTGTTGGAAAACGTGGAAATGAAAACGTGGAATATGAAAGTCATTTTATTTTCGTGTGTTGTATTTGTAATTTAGTTATTATATGTAATAAAGGTAGTGAAATATGATGGGAACATGTTTTTAGTTATTTAAAAAATATATAATAAAAACAATTTTAAAAACAAGCTTTCATGTAAAAGCTCTAAAAAGAAGAAAATAAATTTAAAAAAAATTAAACCCATCAAATTATTAGATTACACAATTTATATGATATAAAAGCTTGTGGCGAGATTTACGTATTTTATAAAACGCATATAATTTTTTTTCTAAAATTACTTATGTCATTATCAAGTTAAATATTGTATTCATGCTTATCTACACTGGTAACTTAACACATAACTTTTTAAAATTGGTATAGGGGCCATCTTGTTTTCCTTCATTTGATGTGGGGATCATCAAATGATCTCCACATCATGGTGTACATAAAAAAATAGTCTACCATCTTTGGGAGTCCGCATTTTGGATTTAGGGTGACGTCATTTTATTTTCGTATTCTTCTCAGCAAACCCTTTCATTTGATACCCATATCATGGAAGTGCAAAAAAAGTCTAGTGTAGTAAAAACTAGTCCGCCATCTTGGAAGTCTGCCATATTGGATTTATAGTGATGTCATTTTATTTTCGTATTCATATTTTCGTCAGAATAGCCATGCCCATTATAAGTATAATATCATTTTCACTTATACTTTGCAGCACCTTATCTAAAGTTGGCAATTCGTTCTTTCTAAAGAAATCGTGGACCGTTCTACCTATTGAATTTTTGCATCTTAGACTACTACAATCTTATGTAACCGTTTTTTGGTTTCGGTAGCTGAACACTTCCATGTATCTTTTTTTCTCTTAGAAGTGTGTATATGCTTGACTGATGCTTCTGTATGATCCGAACACATATCCACCAATTCATCCTTGTCGTGATGAGGATGATCTCTCTATATGCAGTAAAATACTCTGTACGCAGTAAAATAATTTTCTTCTCGGCTACCGTTCGATAGCGCCTACGTTTTATATCTGCGGCAGATTATGGCCCTGAAACACTTTCCATCGTTTTCTGATATTATATTGGATCACAACCATAGACAAACCGTTAACCGTAAATATCTCAAGCAACACTACTCAATCGCGAATAACCGTCAAAAACGCGTGAAAAATCCCGCCAACCCGACAATGCCGGTAAATAAAGGCAGAGGAAAGATTACCGAGGTTACACGATTGTCCCAATTGAAACCAGATAGCACGCCATTTCCAATAGGTTAAAAAGTTTTCGCTTGTAACTATTAAATTAAATTTTTATGGAATAGGTAACATGACTAAAATTTTAAATAAAAAAATTATATCAAAAAACATAGCGTCCATTACAGTTAGTATTTTTTAAACAGTTGCTTTTTGGAGCCTAATATAAACAGAACTGAGTTCGGACTAAAATATAAATGCCGCTAGGAAAAAAAAATGAATATCTACGTTTAATATTTACTTTAATCTAAAGTATACTGCAGGTTATCGTAACAAGTGGCCGTCCAAATTTCCACTTTGTTACACATGTAGCATGAAAACGCGGAAAATTAACTTTTTATTGCAAGTTCACGTGCCCGTTAGAGAAGCTTGCAAATCGCATGTCTATGATTATAAGACTTTAAGGAGTTTCTGTAGCCAAACGAGGGTCAAGAAAAAATTATGAAATTTTGTAGGATTATTCGTTCATGTATTTATACACCCATCATTTTTTTGGTCTCATGTATGTACGTCGCAAATTGACTTCAAACTTCAGTCTTCATACATACAATAAAATTATTATTAAAATTATAATGCATTTATTATTCTGATTCTGATTTAAACTCTTTTATTGTAGACCATAGTTTCGACGGCCAAGGAAGCAAATATTGGGACGGACAAGGCAGTAGCGGCGGAAAAACCAAACCCAAATTCGTGCAAATACAAGCTACTGGTGGATCCTTCATCAAGAATATCAATTTAAACAATTGCCCCAGGCATTGCGTGGCTATTGGTAACTCCGCAGATCTTACTTTGAGCAATTGGAACATTGATTCCTCTGCCGGAGACTCGGTAACTGACCTTTATTTAACCAAAGATTACAGAATAAAATAATATTCTCTAAATTTTGATTTAACTACACTGACAATCAATCGAGGTGACCCAAAAAAAAAAATATTTATATTCATGCAAGAATCGCAGGCTAATACATCTTCTTGGGTATATGGATATTCGCGTCAACAAAACGTGACATTCATATTTTGCTTTTTCTTGCCTCGCTTATTTTTTAGATACGGCAATGAAGGTTGAGATATGTTTTTCTACCAAAGACGAGTGTCTCAAACAGTTTTTCAGATATGCCAACGTAGTCATTTTATACCCTCGTTCATTGAGTTCATTTTTAGTCTCTGATGGATTGCACTAAATTAATAGTTGATTTTTATGCAACCGTATCTTTTTTGGACTTTCAATGTTTACTTATTAATTCTTACACATACGTAATACATAAGTAACTTTTTAAACGGTTTTATTTTTTTGGCTTAACCGTATAATATTTGTTTGTCAGTCTGTCTGTCTATCTATCTCTCTGTCTGTTCGTCTGTCCGTCCGTCCGTCCGTTCGTCTGTCTGTCTGTATGTCTATCTATCTGCATGTCTGTCTGTCTGTCTATCTCTCTGTATGTCCGCTTGTCTGTTTGTCTGTCTGTTTGTTTGTTTATATTTTTCTCGACTCGAAAAAAACTCAAGCACGATGTGACCTTGCATTATCATCCATATATAGAAATTCTCTTTGACTCGCCAAAGGCAATAGAATACGCAGCAATATTTGATTAAGGTGCATATCCTTAATCACAGTTTCATTTTCGAAAAGTATAAATTGAGTTCTCCCTCCCATGTATATATTCCACAAACTGTTACAGACCCTCCCCTATGGTTCAAACTTCACCATGCATTTTTTTGGGTACCGTTCGCAATAAAATGATCTACAAATAACCTCTGTTTTTCAACAAAATCAATAGGAATAAACTAATCACTTTAATGATATTTTGTCTTGAAAATTGTCCATTTTTAATTATTACCTTATCATTTTCAATTTTACGGTAAGAAGTTTAGACCAAGATTGTAGAGAATTTAATTCTTTACAAATTGTCTTAGATTTTTTTTGTGAGAGTTGTTCGCAAGATATCGCGGAGCAACTGCTTTCACCCCCCTTTTCAAGATGGCAGCCAATTGGGGGGGGGGGTTCTTTCAACCCCGAAAATCGAGTTTCATATTCACATTGTTCACATCAAAAAATAAAATCTTGTCCTACCCAGAACGTTCAGCCAAAATTTTGTAACATTTCCATTTACTAAAATTGTAACACTCAAGTTGAGAAACTTTGACAGTATTGTCAAAGTCTCTCAACTTGTTGACATTGTTTTCCAAAGCCTCTTTGTCAACAATGATTAAAGTAAACATTTTAAGTCAAAACAGATACTGTTGTGTTGTGTGTGTTGTGTGAAAAAATCCTTATAAAATCAACAACAATTATGTCGTCGCAATAAATCAAAGAAGAAAATACACGCAATTAATGAGAGTATAAACTGACTATATTGTCATGTCATGACTAACTATATTGTCATGTATGGAAACGGATTAAGATACTCCATGCACCACCTCAAACTTTGGTAGGAAAACAGCTCAACCTTCATCACTGTATCTTCAAAAATAAAAGAGGACTAGGCAAGGAAAAGTAAAATATGTGACATATTCTTGACGCATATATCCATATACCCAAAAATATTTATAACAATAATAATAACAGCCCTTTATTCATCCATTAAAAAAGAAAGCATATTTTAGCATAGTACCACTTGACCTAATTTATATATCTGTGATTCTTGCACCAAAAGATATCAGTTGAAAGTTGATGCAAATTTTTCTTGGACGTAATTCAGTGTAATTGAGCATATTTTTTGCCTGAATAATTATTTTAATATTAATCGTTTGCAGTTGGGAAGGAACACTGATGGTTTCGATCTCTCTTCCTCTACAAACGTCGTCATCGACAATTCCGTGATCAAGAACCAAGACGACTGCGTGGTTGTAAACCAAGGATCTAACATGAAATTTACCGGTCTTACCTGTTCCGGTGGTCATGGCTTAAGTTTGTCTGTCGGCATGAGCAAAACCAACCCTTCAGATAACGTAGTCAGCAACATTGTCTTCGCTGACTGCACCGTCGAAAATTCAAGAAACGGTATTCACATCAAGACGCATTCTGACGCAACTACAGGTTCCATCTCGACTATCACATACAGCAACATTAAGCTTTCAGGTTTGTGTCAGAAGCCTTACGTTTTATAACCATGTTGACGTCTATAATTATTTTATATAACCTTATTTTTTCAGGCATTGCTTATTACGGTGTCAACGTGCAGGAAGATTATGCGAATGGAGGTTCTACAGGCACCGCCAAGGGTAACATTCCCATTACGGGTCTCACCCTAGCAAATGTTGAAGGTACCATGTCAGGCTCGCATTCAATGCCCGTATACATCTTGTGCGGAGATGGTGGATGCTCAGAATGGAGCTGGACTGGAGTTTCCATAACAGGCAACCAACAGTCCAATTCTTGCAACTTCACACCGTCCGGATTTTCGTGTTAACATTAAAACTATTTATGTTAATGTTAATGATTAAAAAATACATTTAACACATTAATCGCTATTTAAATGTTTTGGTATTAATCCTTCCTATATAAATTGGTTACACGTTACACTGTCTAAAAATAAATAATTATCCAGTGAAACTGATAATACTAGTAATACAAACTTACTAGTATTATCACACTAGTAATATTTTTTGATTCTGATTTGTGTTACAGAGAGGTCCGAAGTTGAAATTTGCTTTTTTACTCAACTGCTTATTTAGGCCTATTTTGTTTTTGTAGAGTAGGCTTGGGTTTTCTATGAATTAAAGTACCGTAAAAACTAATGAAACATAAAATGTCACTGAAGGTGATGAACTATTAATATTTTAAATTCTAGTATAAATGATCAATAAAACAAATCGTACATCACTCTGAAGATTGTCAATGAAGGTTAAAGAACTTGTACAACTTCTATGTGATTCGTTTCCGTATATATGTCCAGATATACAACTGGTAAGTGTGTCTTCCTTTGGCCAATCAGGATATATTTTTATTTATAAATATTATTATTCCATAATATATCTTGGTAAAAAACATTTTATGAACTTTCTCATGTATTCTTTATGAGATATGCTCGCTTTGGCATGACATTGTATGTATGTATAATTTTATTTATCTACCTTGACTTATCCCCCCATTTTCATTCTGCTCCGAGATTAATAAAATGGAAACCTACTTTTATAATCTGGATTTTGCTCATAATTCAATTAATAATGATAGTTCGTGTGACTTATTTATTTGATAAATCATAGAATGAAATGTCGGGACTGTTTTTGTACTTACATTCATTTTCTGGCGATAAATTAATTTTTAATTAGGATAAACATGATTAACTAATGAGAGCTTAGTCACGCGAGCACGAACCGTTTTATGAGCTTTCTTTGCTTAATGAATACCAATATATTTGAGAACAGACAGGGCACTGTTCTTTGTCTACTACATTACGTTATATGAGATTATATTAACATATTTTAACTGATGGTTTAAACATTTTTAAGAATTAAGTTTTAAGATTTCTAGTACCAGAGGTTTGTTGTTAAGTTATTCCATAAGCTTATAGCATAACTTAAAATATTTCAATAAAAGGTACTTATTAAATAATTTAAAATAATAGTAGGTACAAATATTATTTAATTAACGAAAACAACAATATGTTAAACATCAATAAAAAATTCAAGGACCTTGCATCCTACGTAAGTGTCTTAGGCGTATTGAAAATACCCGACACAACTTTTTGTTTAATATAACAATTTTTATCGGTTTGTGGTGATGGCTGATAGAAGTTTAGGATGATCATATACTGAAAATGAAGCATTTAGCATTTATTATGAAAACGTGGCAATGTGTACACTATATTTTTATGTGGCCTCACAAAGAAAACGAGTGGAGTAAGGTCCGATGAACGAGGAGGAAATCGAGTCGGTCCATTAGTAGCAATGAACTGCTGTACAAACTCCCGCTGCAAATAACTTATTACCACATGTGTATTGTGGGGTGAGGCACCATCCTGCTGAAAATGAAGTCGTCTATTTTCCGCCAGAGCGGTATGCCTTCCAGAAATTCCTCAGTTGGTTTCTCTAAAAACTCTAAATATCACTCACCCAATAGACGCCCCTGAAAAAAAATTGGTTCGACAATTTGAAAGCTAACTATCCCAGCTCAAACATTTACAAAAAATCTCTATTGGAAATTCCCTTGGTGCATTATATGTTTCTACTGAACACTAGATAGTGTTTTGTCCGTTAAACATACCATTGTTGGTAAACCTGCATTCATCTAAATACATGATGAAAATGACAAGTCGTTGTTGTTATTATTGTTACGCATGAACCAATTATAGTTCTCCAGTCTTGGGTCCAGACAATAACCCATCTAATAAGGACAAAGTGCTTACTTTAAATATCATGGTGACGTCACGCTCTGGGGGCTTAACCCAGATGGAGGCTAATATACTCTCTAAGCTAATTCAACAGGCTTGTCTAGGTCGGTCGAAGCGGCGATGCCAGAATGTGTTCCAGTGCGACGCTTCTCTGCCTATATGTTGTATTGTATTTAGAATGTAAACAAATTAGAATGTAAACAAAATAAAGTAGCTTTCTCATTAGTCAATTATCAAATCAAATTGGCCGCACAAAGTCATTAGGAAGCAAGCAACTAACAACTCTCGTGTCAATTGTAATTTGGCAACCCTGTTAACGATGTTTTGTTTTGGGTTTTAGTATAGGACGCCGCCACGCGCGAACAAAAACTTCTCTGGAGGGGATATTGTATTGTTATTACACGCGCGTTTGCCTAGTTCCTAATCGATTCTTGATCTTTTTTAACGGTTTATATGTTGCGGTATTATATCATAATGCCCCAAAAGTGTTGTGTTCCCGGTTGTACAGGAAATTACGAAACCAGTAGAAAAGTTCGGGTGTTTCGTTTTTCCAGAGACGAAGAGTATGGCAGAAAATGGCTCTCTGCAATTCCACGTGAAAGTTTTGTGCAGTGACAGTTCCCGAGTGTGTGAGTGCCACTTTGAAAAGGAAGATCTTATTTACAAAATTTCCCAATAGGACACAAAAACTGGTGATATCGTTTCAGTTATTTTAGCTTTACCCCTATTACAAGAAACTAGCGTACCAAGTTAATTTCCGAACTGTCCCAAATACTTGTCAAAAAAAATATCGTATCGAAAAAGCAAAAACGAAAAACTTATAGAATTACATGAAATACATTTTCAGACATACATACAGACATGTCAAAGCTTAACCATGTTTTGAACTTTATGTCCAATGTACTTAAAAACTTAAAAATAGAGGACGAAAATGTTTCACAAGGAATTGAATTTATTTCTGATCAACTTAAATTGCGAACATTATCAAAAGAACGCTATAGATATTCCACTACCACTATGGTTTTTTGTTCAATTTTATATACAATTAGTCCTCATGCATATAGATATTTACGAAATCGTGGACCTATAATTTTGCCCCATGCCGAAACAATCAAATGAGTCTGTAATGGTTTTCTAACTGATCCTCATATTGATGAGAAGAAAACTTTGTTAACATATGTACAAAAAATCTTTAAATATTTAAAAGACCAAGACAAATATGTTAGTTTACTAATGGATGAAATTCACATGGATCCATATTTAGATTATAAAGGTGGTAATGTTGTAGGAGCTGCAATAAATAATAACGATTCGTTAGCGACATCTGCGTATACATTTATGATTACTAGCATTTGTTCAAATTTTAAAGAAGTTGTTCATATTGCTCCTATGTCTAAAATTAATCACGAATTACTTTTCAGTTTTTTTAAAACAATTAACCATCTAGACTCTAATAATTAGAAACATGTAATCTTGACTGTATTTCGAAACAGTTAACAGTTAACCATTTAAATTATTCTTTACCTGTGTTTTTCATAGACTCCGATAGATTTATGCCGTAATATCTTTGTTTAGTTTGCTCTTTTTATTGATCTCCGAAACTACATTAAAACGATTTCAGACATACCTACCTAAATAACTACATAAAACCGGTAATATAAGCATCTCGTAGTCATCCGTATGATGACGTCACGAGGCAGCACTTTGTCCTTGTATTAGAGGTGTTGTTGGTTCAGATCGCCGACATCTAATGTTGGTGTAATTAATATTTAAACGAGCAAAACCCGTTTTTTCAATATGCGCCTAGCTGATTCGCGAATAATATTCAGTTATTGGCCGATTTCCCTTGTGGATGCTGTGGGATTCGGATTCACAAATACCAAAACGATAACTTCCACCGCCTCGTTGACAATAAATTTGTCTTGTTGCACATGATGCCTAGGGCGGCAATCTTTTGGGGGGGCGACGCAAAATAACGACACAATTCTAATAACTAATGAAACAAAAATCTCAAAACCTATTTAAATACATTCAAATATAATTTTAAATTAAATGTAAAAATGTATTTCCTCGATTGTACTTATTTAGTTTGGGCGACTATATTTTCATTTCGTTTTGGAACTTGGATAATGAAACGATAATATGAAAGAAGCTAAAAAGCTAATGCATATTTACGATATTCATTAGAAGATTTAGGTACATCCTTCATTCACGAATGCATTCACTTAAAAGCGTATTTAGATTTAAAACTTACAATCTACGCTGGAAATTCATAAATTTTTGAGAAAAACGGATTAAGAGAAACATTTACCAATTTATACACGGTGTTTAGGCGAGATGGTGTTGAATTTATTCCAGCCACACAGATCCGGTTAAAATTGCTCTCGCCATCTTTGCACTTGGAGGTAAGTACGACGGAGTGCTGATGTGCTGAAGCTGATGTTGGAGGTAACTTGGATAATATAGCACTACTGTTTGTTTGACCAACGAATTTATTGAAATAAATGCATCTCTGCAGAATTATATCAACTGAACTAATTATACTCACAATAGCTGCTTCTATTTATAACGATATGGAACGTCGATATTTCCTCCAGTAACATCAAGTGTGTTAGAGGCCCTTTACTAATAACGAAAATTATGTATGAAAAGTAGAAATAATAAAGCAATCTGATTGGTTAACAATATAACTAAGTAACTAAGACACTAGTAACTAAGGAAATGCCTTTGTTTCTGAGAGAGGTATTTCCTTAGCTACAGAAAACAACGCGAAGAGTTCAGCGTATGGCATTCAGGAAGTAGCCACGCAACGTTGTTTCTTAAAAGAAAATTTAAGTTTTAATAAGTAAATATTTCCTAAAAATCAATTAAATTTTTTCGAATTTATGCTAAATAGGCATACTTGCGTTTACAAATGATTCTGTAATTGTATGGCTTTTAAATTAAGTGTTTTTGTGTATTAAACTCTTGAACGAAGCTTGGTAGTTTCCTAGCAGATCCAAGCTGTAATTTGTGCAGTCATATCAAGGAGAAGATTGACTAATTAACGTGAACAAATACCTGAAATCTACAAAATTTTATCCAGTGCTACGAATTGTACGCACTAGAAGGAGAGAAAAGGCAGAGTCCCAGCTTCCAGCATTCCAGTCCAGATTCAGCATAAATGCCATCATTAGAGTGGTGTAGTGATTGTGTAGTGCGACAAGTGTATTGTGATTAATTTTTATTTAAAAAAAGTAATGACAATCAGATATAAATACTTCTCTTTCTAATAATTTGTCAGAATTATTTCTACTTTGATAAGGAATATTGTTTTTAGAGGATTTAATATTCCATGTCGTTAATATAAGGTACAATATGTTATAGCAGGGTATATTTTAAGATTTTATAAAATTTATAAATACAACATTGATATTGCTTCGTTATAATAAATCCATGTCACATGTAATGTAAACTCATATTTTTCCTTTTATTTAAAAAAACTTAAAGTCACTGAAGATTGATATTTGCTATATAGATAAACATCACATAATATTTAAATTCTGAGAAAATTATAACCTAACAATAACTAATTTATTTAAGTTTAAAATTTGACGTTAAAAAACACTTAAATAAAAATAACTTAAAAATAATAGCCCAATTTGAAACTCCTCTGAGGCAAGTGTTCTTAATGCTCAAATATATTCTCTAAGATATTTGGAAAAAGAAAATATCCTATAAAATAATCTTACGAAAATCATAATTAAGAAGAGAAAGTATATAAGTGTGATCATCTAAACAGAACTTTAAAAATTGTTCGCAAGAACTGGCAGCCATTTAAACTGTTTGCAACAACCGCCTTTTTAAACTATATACTTATTTCCTAAACATAACAATTGAATATCCCGACGTGGGATGTATAAATATTAAATAATATAATAAATATAATAATTAAAATCCTTCACTATATATATATATATATATATATATATATATATATATATATATATATATATATATATATATATATATATATATATATATATATATAAATATATAAATATATATATATATATATATATATATATATATATATATATATATATATATATATATATATATATATATATATATATATATATATATATATATATATATATATATATATATATATATATATATATATACATATACGTTTATTTGTAAACACAACTATATAAATACATAAAACTTGAAATGGTGACAAATCATATATACATCAATACATATACATCAATACATATACATCATTTAAACATATTTAAATTTAACACCTAAGATTTATTACATCACCATCATTACCTAGCATTTATACATACAAATAAACAGGAACCACAAAGCCGTAGCTGTCTGTGGGAATTCGATATAATATTTGCATCTATAGATGTACTTAAGTAATTAGTGTTTTGCAGCAAACACCATAAAGTACTAACACTAATTCAAAATATCAAATGCTCTATAAATTGTAAAATATAATAATAAAAAATATTTAAAATAACATATTAATATAGGTACAGCATATAAAAAAATATTAAAAAATATCAAAAAACATTAGTCCTCCATACCTATTATTACTGTATTATTTACATAGTAACTAAATTGTGTATTACTGACCTATTTTTGCTGAAAATAAATTTTTTCACCTCTGTTCTAAATTTATTTATGAATCGTATATCGTATATGTGAAGCCTCATTATTTATATTAAATAGGTTCTATTAGGTTACTTGGAATATTGAAACTAATTTACTGGCAAATGATTCTTAGTAAATCTTATGGAGACTGACATGTTCAAACGTTGTATAATGATATCAGGTTATTTTCCCACTCTTACATGAGAGTAATGATAACTCATAACTGTGGAACTTGGTTGTTTTATTAACAAAGAGAAATCAATGTCTATAAAACGGAAGTTTAACACAGTAAAGTAAATATGTCTATAACACGGAAGTTTAACACACAAAATGAAGTAAATATGTCTATAAGACAGAAGTTTAACACACAAAATGAAGTATGTGGTTACCCAAAATTATCTAGAAAAGTAGCAGCATGCTTAAGGGCATACAAGCAAATCGCAAAACTCTGTGAGGAGTAATATCTTAGAACAAGCTTAATATTAAGACCTACGCCAAACTATGCAATCTTACATGGGCAGTGGGCAGTGCAACTAATTACATGGGCAGTGGGCCTCTCGGACAATGAATTGTTACTACTAAAATTATTTTAAAATGTTGCTACCTTGCTACGTTTATATATATATATATATATATATATATATATATATATATATATATATATATATATATATATATATATATATATAATCCTTTCAGTTACGAAGCACCACAATTCAATTTTAAAACCGAAAACCGAACAATAATATTGATAACTGATTGATTTAATAACTTAAATATTGATAAATTTTGGTTCAAACAGTTTAATTTTCCATTCTACATAGAATTGTGAATTCTATTCACCATATTCACCTTCCGCAACTCAGTTTCAATTTTCACAATACAGTGACCTGTACTTATCTGTACCTCAAACGTTTTGCTTCAGAATTATTAATCCTGAACACCTATTATGACGTGACGCTTTTACAATTTTACATCCAAGTATACCGAGTTTATGTTAGTGTGATATACCATAAGGTTTGTTAGGATTTGTCTATTCCGATTAAGTTGAATTTAGAATTTTGCGCCGATAAATGACTTTAATATTATGGCAATTTACATACTGGCCAATCAGATGAGTTCTCGTACATAGTCTGAGCGATGGGTAGAGATGCGTGCGCTCGCAACTGATACTAGAGTTGGGACTTTATAGATTGAATAACAGTACACGTATTAATTTATAATTTAATGTATTTATTGTATTTTAACTCTGTATTCTCACTTACATTATACCGTCATATCCGATATGCTTTGATTGATATAAATTGCGAATCTATGATAAACTGTGTAAGCGGAGAGGGGCGAGTTAACGCATGCCCTAAATAAAATAAAATCAATTTTATCGTACACCCACTTTTTTTTCAGTTTTCGTTCCTGTATCGTATGAAAATACATGCTGATTCGGAAGATAACTATTATAGAAGTTTGGTAGTTTCAGATCACTTCAGAAGTGTTATTTATTGCTAAAGTACTGTATATCAATTATTATTGAGCAATCTGGAGGTATTTTCTAGACACAATATTACTTTCAATACTTACAGAAATGAAACCCAGGGGAAGAGGGAGAGCCAGGGGAGTAGTCCGGGGACCCGACCAAGAGGTGAGACCAGGACCTCAGAGGATGCAGATACCTCAACAAAGACTCGCAGCTCAAAGACCTGCAAATATTGATATTTCGGTACCCACAGTAAGTATTTTAATTTTCATAATATTAGTACAGAAAGATTTTTTTAATATTACTAAAAATATTTTAATATTATGAACACTTCATATATCTTACTTACAATAGGAATAACAATAAGTTTAATTATCTCGATCACACAATAAGTGTGTAAAAGGTAACAAATAAATAAACTTTTTGATTTTATGCCCACTTACTTATAGATTTGCTAATTTCCTTTGACAATGTAAAAATAATGAAGAAAATAATTAGTAAATTAATCATCGTATTTGCAGACTAGTGAATTGAGGCAGAGAGGTGAGGCAGAGAATGTCGTTGTAGAGCAAGCAGGTGCGTTAGGTATTATATTAAAACGCTGTAATAATGCCCAGGCGATAAGTATTTTGTTGCATCAAATTGAGGAGGAATTTCCTATTCTCCCTAATTATTTGCATTCACGAGGAAGCACTTTGCTGCACAAATGCGTGATTTTGAGGAATAATTTGGATGATTAAGGGTAGTTTCCGGCTACCGGGATAGCCACACTTTTGGTACGTTTTTCCCACGACTTCAACAAGAAATAAAAAAAATCGGAACCGCCTCAATTTGCCGAGAATAGTTGATATCTGGATATCTACTGGTTTAATATTGCTTTCAAATATGTTTACGTTCCCATTTGCAGTTCGGCAGAGAGCTGCTACCCAAGATTATGCTGGTGAAACTGGTGGAGTACATGAGAGAACTAATCGATATGATTTCATGCAGACAAGACCACAATCTGTAATGCAAGAGAAAACAGGTATAACTTTCTAGTTTTTGATTATACAGAGTGTTTCTAAATTGATGCGAAAGATTTTTAAGGTGCGATTTTTCAACAAAAAATAAGATGAGTCTTTCCTATAATTTTTTTTCATAATCACTTCCCCTCCAAGTTTCTACTTCCCCTCCAAGGGGAAAAATAGTTTTTATTTATTTTTTCCACTATGGAAAAATTTAGGAGAATGAAATTCAGCGGACAACTTACACTAGTAAAATGACAGTTTGTGACAATTTTTGTAACCCTGAGATATTGTTACAAGGGGGTAAAAAAACCAACCCCTATGATATTTTTCTTCAGAACTTTTAAACGCATATTTAATTCATTTAATTCATATTTCTTTATTTAAAGATTTGATGCGTAAAGACGGGTTTCATCTGCAACTTTTTTGTCTCTCGAGTCTTCTTCGAGAAATTCATTGTTTGCTCACAAAAAAATAAAATTAAACTCACATTGCCTTTCAAATAAATTCACCTAGGAGTTATTATTCGGTGAAATAGTCAAGTAAGCTGTTGTCAAAGAAAGTCATTATGAGAAGTATTGTCATTGTTCTTGTTTTCTCTAATCTATAGAGAGTTACTATAATGGAGTTTAATAAAAGACTGACAATTTTGTTTAATTGAATGAAACTATAAATTACAAAATACCACAACTTGGAGGGGAAGGGGTTTTGGAGACCAATTTATATGAAAGACCCACCCTAATTTATACTGAAAAATCACCTCTTCGCGTCAATTTAGAAAGACCCTGTATAGAAGTACATAATTTCTGTATCGTGACATCTCATTCAGAGTGTATCAAAGCGGTTTATTTGTCAATGGACAAAGTATTAAATGACGCATTTTATTTAACTTTTATTTATTTTACAGTTAACATCTTTAGCGGGAAATAATAAGATATTAAATATGTATTGAAAATTGGTTTTCTTACGCCACACCCATGTGATTAGATGATTAATGATAAATATTTATAGATAATAATATAATAAGGATTCGAGATATCTGATTCAAGTTTCACGCCTTGTTTTATTTTTAAATATTAAACGTTAAGCTATACGAGTATATTTTAAAATAACGGAACACAACAGTAAATTTCGACTCGAATTTTGTAATTCATATTTCCAAAGCAAGATTGAATAGGGATTAACTTTACATGAATCACACTTACGTATCTAAAATATATTAATCGGCCATCTATATTTAATATTAATCATAGATAAGTAATATATAAATATTTATTATTAAATCATTTCAAATGTGTAGTTTTAGTAGAGTGGCTAGGTCCATTATACATATTTTTCAATTAATTAATTCATATTTCCATAGACTAATAGTGTGGACGAATTGAAAATTAATTGTTATATTCTCACTTGAATTGATAAATGAATATTATATATACAGTATGTTATATATACATTGTCTACCAATCCACGTGCAACTTATCAATAATTTTTCGAAAATTCCTGAATATGAAATAAGAAAGTCATATCTTGCTACATCTTATTTGTTTGAGAAAAAAATTGATTATTCAAAAATACGTATTCGATGGCCGAGTTAACTATAAAACTTTTACCTCTATAACTTTTTTGCTTTAAAACTAACCGATTATTAAAAACAAAATTAAATTTATTATTATTATTGATTTAAAAAAAATTAAATAAAAAATGTGAATCACGAAATTTGCCATTCATTGCTATTGGTGATATGAAAAAAACAAATACAATACTGGTGAAACAATATTTTCGAAATTTCCATTTTGTTCTAAACCAAGTCTATAATACGCCTAACACTCGGAGTAGTTTCCACAAACACCAAAACACTTTTACTTCGCTCGACGCGCGTTTCGCCAACCAAGTTGGCATCATCCGGAGACGATTAAAACTGGTTAAAACACGCGCGTCGAGCGAAGTGAAAGTGTTTTGGTGTTTGTGGAAACTACTCCGAGTGTTATAGTTAAATCAAAGGTTCCAGCCCTATCTAGTAGTTATAATACGCCTGTTAAAAATGTGAATATTCTTTCTTGTAACTCCGCAACACTGTTAACTGAAGTAGCATAAACAATACTTTTCATATGTCCCCAAAAATAAAAATTCATGGGTGTTAGGCCGGGTAAGTGTCCAAGCCAAGCAATACAAATACTTCATTGCCGCGACGGATCCAACGATTGGGATATTTGAAATGAAGTCATTGTCTAACCGATATTATGCATGATGGTGCTCCTGATCATCCTGATCATGCAGGCACCGCATAGCTTGGCTTATACATATATCCTTAAGTAATGGTGGAAGATGTTCGCTCAAAAATTGTAGATATTGAACTGCACCAAGCCGGCGCCGGCGAGGTAGAATGAAACGACTAACAAGTGTATTTCCTACAATTCCTGCCCAAATGTTCACTAAATTTTTTCTTATATACAGCGTTAGCATTTTCGTCAGCCCATGAATTAAGATTGTGCAAATTTGTTGAACTATGTCTTTGGAAAGTTGCTTCATCTGTGAAAAGTATTGTTCATACAGAATTTAAATTATTTATTGAAATAATCAAGATTTACAAAGGCTACTCGGTTGTGTATGTCGTGTTCTAGTAAGGCGTGCACTGGCTGGTATTATAGAAAGGACATAAAATATTGTCACAATCACTATTTCAAATAGAGCTGTGATATACATTTAACTGCCTTGATATTTTTCTGGTTCTACTATGGCCATTGTCTTTTTTTTAATTTTTAAGTACTGCTTCTTCAAGATCAATATTACTAGCATAAGGTCTGTGGCTATTTCACTCGCGATGATGCTGTATTCTCCCAGTTTCTCGAAGCCTTCTTTCCACTGCTGCAAAAAAAAATCTGTCTGTCTGTCTGTGCGGCACTGGGCGATGTGGTTGCTTCTGGTGGTACTTTCTTCTTGCTGGGGCACAATTTTTTTGATTTTCAAAAAATACTTGCAGTATGTCAACGTAATATTCATCAATTGGTATTTTTTTTGCCATTGTTCGTCCCAAATAACGTAAAAAATAGAATGTATTAAGTTTTATACGATTTTATTTTATTGTAAATATAACACAAATTTACTGGATAAGGCTGGAACTAATCTGAAACTAAAAATCTACCATATTTATACTATTTATGGTGAAATCATTAGTCACGCTTCAATGATTAGTTTCCAAGCAACGCGTAAAGCGAGCTATACGGGTATAGGTCCCTTGTCGCTATTCATACTACTTTTACATTTTACAATTTCTATGCTCTCAAATGCATCCAACTGTCTATTATTGGTCACATTTCTAACTAATCTTAAATTACTAATATCTATTCTATGATTGTTGTCAAAAGCATGTTGTGCTACACTAGACTTATCTGTTCTTCCATATCTGTTCTTCCTTATATGAGCCATATGCTCTTTAAATCTGGTGTTAATTGATCGTCTCGTTTGTCCAACATATTTTAGATCACAATCATTACAACTAATTTCGTAAATCCCAGACCTCTCATTTGTAACAATTTTATCCTTTGGATTGTCTAAAAGTTGTTGTAATTTATTACTCGATGAATGAATCGCTGTTATACCCACGTTTTTGAAGACTTTACTCAAACCACGAGTAAACCGGGGTTCGTACGGGATGGATACATATATTGGAGTCTTTATATCCTTTTGAAAGGTCGTAGAATTGCGAAGTGTGTCCTTAAATTTACGCTTCCTAATTAGTTTTTCAACTATATCTCTAGGATAACCATTACTCACAGCTATATCTTTAATTAATACTTTTTCCTTTTCAAACCTCTCATTACTGATAGGGAAACTTAGTAAACGATGGACAAGAATATTAAAACTTGCCATTTTATGTTGATAGCAGTGGTGAGAGTCATTAGGGATATATCTGATCCTACTGGTATCTTTTCTATAAATGTCAAATTCTAACCTATTGTCACTATTTTTAATTACTAATACATCTAAAAATGGAGGTTTTCCATTATTTCCTAGTTCATATGTAAACTTTACAGAAGTGAAACGACTATTTAATTTGGAAATGAAGTTTTCTACATCCGCAATCTCCAAAGAGACTATGTATAGAGACTCCAATATAGAGACTCCAATATAGAGACTCCAAAATATGTATCCATCCCGTACGAACCCCGGTTTACTCGTGGATTGAGTAAGGTTTTCAAAAACGTGGTAAAACAAAGTATAACAGCGATTCATTCGTCGAGTAATAAATTACAACAACTTTTAGACAATCCAAGGGATAAAATTGTTCCAAATGGAAGGTCTGGGATTTACGAAATTAGTTGTAATGATTGTGATCGAAAATATGTTGGACAAACGAGACGATCAATTAACACCAGATTTAAAGAGCATATGGCTTATCTAAAATATGGAAGAACAGATAAGTCTAGTGGTGCACAACATGCTTTTGACAACAATCATAGAATAGATATTAGTAATTTAAGATTAGTTATAAATGTGACCAATAATACACAGTTGGATGCATTTGAGAGCATAGAAATTGTAAAATGTAAAAGTAGTATGAATAGCGACAAGGGACCTATAGCGTATAGCCCGCTTTACGCGTTGCTTATCAACTAATCATTGAAGCGTGACTAATGATGTCACCATAAATAGTATAAATATGGTAGATTTTTGGTTTAAGATTATTTTTTAATCGTCTCCGGATGATGCCAACTTGGTTGGCGAAACGCGCGTCGAGCGAAGTGAAATTGTTTTGGTGGTTGTGGAAACTACTCCGAGTGTTAACACAAATTTATCTGAATACATACGTGTGCCATCTGGTTTTAGTAAGTTCAACAGAAGTTCTTCATGAACATGAATACCAATTTCCAGAATTTTTTTTGTATTTTCAACTCGGTTCTGGGCATTCATTGCTTGCACTAAAAGTTCACTTCTGCGAACCGTATATTGACTCCTCATATATAATCTCAATCCTCAACTATAATCCTTCAACAAAAAGTACTGTTTGATTTTAGGCCAGTCTGGTAAGAAAATCAACTTAACGGCCAATTACTTTACCTTACTTCAGTCGGGGAAATGGGGCCTGAACCAATATAGGGTCGACTTCAATCCCGACATTGACAGTACTGGTCAAAGAAAGGCTTTAATGCGAACTGGCATGCAAAACGTGGTGTCTGGATATTTGTTTGATGGAACAGTCATGTATACCCCCCAAAGGATTAATCCAGATCCATTCGAAAATATTGTCAGTTCTGAGAGTGGCGAAAAAATTAGAATGACTGTACGTTTAGTAGGGGATGTGCTGTGGGGAGACTACCATTATATCCAATTGTTTAATATTATAATAAGAAAATGTCTAACGTATATGAAATTTCAATTAGTTGGCCGAGACTATTTTGACCCAAACGCAAAGGTAAGCGATTTAGATAACTAACTATTATTATATAATTCTAAAATGAAATATAGATGCCATAAGTATGCAAAATATCAGGAGTAGATAGTCAGATCTATGGCTAGAATCTTGTCACTCCAACCGTACGAGATATACTCTTATTCATCCCGATCTCCCCTCTAATTTCTGGCACAAAAATCTGCAAAAAGAAAATGTTTTCTTACATAATAAGAAAACCTCTTACTACAATTATACTCCTCAAATTTGGACATGCTTGTTACCCATCTCATTTATTTAAAATAGGAATCTTGGACTCTGATGTTAGCAACGTTTGCAAAACCAAAGGTGATCTTGATCACCTTTTCTTCGACTGCGTGAAAAATAAAGCAGCAAGTAATAAATTATTCAACAACCTGAGAAGCTATCAATTACAGTCAACATTTAATATTCTATCTCTACTTGCTACTAATAATAAAGAAATACGACTGTATAATTGAATTTTTAAAAGAAACCGAAATCGTGTTATGATACATAACAAAACATGTCAATCAGAAATGTTATTATAGATTGTAGATGTTATAAGTAGATTCGTATCTTTTGCGATTTCCTTTGCTGCAACCTTAATCCATTAGTGGTCCTCTAAAAATGTGTTGACGAAATAAAAAATGTCCTTATAGACCCCGGGAGGAGAAGCGAGTATCCCTGTCTGTTCCCGTCGACTATTTTCTTTTAATTTGTTTTTCCCTTTCTTTCGATGTAAATCAGGATGTAGTTTAGGATTAGATGTAGGTTAGGAGAAATCTCGAATCGTAGTCTCGAAAATAAAAAAAAATAAATTGATTTTTCATAGAAGTGGAGCTGAATTTTTTTTATGGAAGAGCTATTTTGAAGGAACTATAAGGCCACAGGTTGGGGTGGGTGGGATAATTAGGAGACGGGGGGAGATGGGAAAAACGAAAATTTTTAATGCCCATAACCTCTGAATATTGAATCTTAAAAAATCAAATGGCTTTTCCTTCATTAGTTAACGGTGTTAGCGAATATTGTTTTGTTGCAAACAAACGCCTAGCTCACAAAAAATGATTTGCCTGTTTTTTCAAACGGTGTTTCCGGTATGAATATTTTTTTTACCTATCAACAGCTTTTTTCGACCATTAATTCTAGCCCAACTAGATCAAAATCGGATGCTTAGGAGGGGAGTTGTGGGAGCTCGGGCCGGGCTCAAAATCAAGGGGAAACTTCTTTTTGTTTTCTATTTTTCATTATACTAAAGTTTACCGAACACATATACCACATATTATATTTACATGTACATATATACTACAGAATTTTTTTAAATAATTTATTTGACCAAGATTACAAACAATTTTTGACAAGTCATAAAATATACAAATATGTTGCTAAAAAAAACAAACTATAAATACATATATCACAGTCAAAATGTAAAAACCACAATAACAATTCACAAATTAGAAAACAAATGGCTATTTTAATTACTTATAGATATAATAGTAGGTGTTTAGTCATAAAAGTGTCTAGTTAAACCATTGATGTACAATTAATTAGTAACATGCACATGTAATAACATTACAGAAATTATTTATTCACACAAAAATAGATAATGTGTCAGTTCTCTTTTATAATCTGTAATTTTGTATTTTAACATTTTCAACTGCATTATTAAAAAGAATAGGAACGAACTGTAATACTAAAGAGTTAATACGTGAAAGAAATAAGTGAACAACAAAAATGAAATTAATAATAACTATTTACATTTTCATCCACGTGATTGTGATATATGTATTTTACTAGTTCCAGAAATACTGTAAGTTTATCCAAAATAATTTTATTCTTACCTTAATAATTTCTGTTATTACAGATGCCTATTACTAACGGATTGTACATTAATGATTTTACTAGAGAGCGAAACCTTTGGCCATTGTAGATGTAGATTATTTTCGTATAGGATGACATTTGCGCTAGACCTCGTAGTTCTCGAGATACTTGCAGAAAACTGTGTAAAATGATCATTTCTCCCACTTCTCCTCATCCCCTCACCGATTTCTCCCTCACCCCCTCTCCTCGAAACGCCATGCTCGTAGTAATGTAATTTTTTACAACTTACTACGCGGAGCTTATTTCACCTTTTTTGGAATGTTTGGGTTTGCCCGATTTTTGCGTTCCATTTACTATAATGGACCGTTGGGGCACTCCTGACTCCATTAGTAGTCATATCCACTTATTTTGAGAAGTAATTTCAGGCAAAAACTAGGATCTTTCTTTTAGATAAGTAGCTCACGAGTGATTATTTTTACCCTTATGCCTAGACAATTTCATTTTTGCTCTTTCTGAACTTTATGTTTAGGTACTCTGTCGAAAGCAGAGGTTAAATCAGAGAAAAGACGGCTACACTCTCTCCACTGTCGAATAAATTCAAAAATATTTTACAGAACTCTATTGTTGCTAAATCTGTCGATTTATTTGCTATACCTATATTCGCTGTCGCTAGATTTTTTCTTGATTTTACATGGAATATATATTCTATTTGCGAGAGTCAACTGAGTCTTCATTTTTTCATTGCCTGCTAATTTTTTTCTCTTAACAAAGACAATAGGTTTCAAAAAGAAAGATAACAATCAATATTTACCTGAAAGTAATGGTTTGCCACTTAGATTAAATGAAAAATGAAATAGGAAACGGCCAAAAATTTGTAGCCGTGTGTGTGTAGTTTCACTTTCATTAATGTAGCTGGAAAAAATATCAACTATCAACTTATTATCAACTAATTATAAACTATTTTAGATTGCCGTCCCAGAACATAAACTTGAATTGTGGCCAGGTTATTACACGTCGATACGTCAGCACGAAAAAAGCATTCTTATGAATTGCGAAGTACAATTTAAGGTGATGCGGATGGACAATGTATATGACATGTATACGTCATTAATAAATAATAAGCGACGCAATGATCTGGGCCTAAGTGCTGTTAGAGAATTTAGGGATAAGATTATTGGCAGTATAGTCCTTACATATTATAACAATAAGACGTACAAAATTGATGATGTTAATTTCAATATAACACCCGCTAGCACCTTCGCATTGCGTGATGGATCTACAATGTCCTTTGTGCAGTATTATAAACAGAAGTACAATATCAAAGTTCATGTTGATCAACAGCCAATGTTGGTATCTTTCAGTAAAGCTCGAGAAATAAGGGCAGGGATGCCAGAAACGGTTCTCCTAATACCCGAGTTATGTCAGCTAACAGGCCTTACAGATAGGCAGAGGGAAGATTTCCAACTAATGAGTGCTTTAGCAAATCACACCCGTCTGACTGCCGGGCAAAGAACTAACAAATTAATGGAATTTAGTAAGAGAATGCAGCAATGCCCGGAAGTCATGCAGGAACTAAGGCGCTGGGATCTGAATGTAGCTGAGTCCTTGGTTAAGTTTACAGGCAGAGTATTGCCAGCACCAGCCATTATTGGGGGTGAGTCTAACCACTTTTGAAGACACAAGAACTGATAAAGTTAAAAATAAAATTCAAAGTTATTTTCGACTAACTCTAAATGGCAATATTCCTTTTCAATTTCGGTAAAGGATTTGACCAAATCATATATTAGTATTATAGTAGACAGGTAGATTATTATGACAACATTACCTACGTCGCTGATTTTTTGTGTGCGTTTTAAGTACCCTCTAAAGGTAACAAATTCACACTTTTCTATATTTTTTTTCCAGCGTGGGCGGAGGGAAGGGGGAGAATTGTTTTTTGATATCTCGGCTCCCTTTTAACACACGGCTGAAGTCGCGGTACCGCTGAAGAGGGCGCGGTGAGCGCTACAAATTTGCCCCTCATGACTTTTGTCGTATCCGCAAGCTTTATCATGTGGGGGGCGGGGCAAACATTTTCGAAGCAGAACTTTGTTTTGCAACTTAATAAATTAAGATGTTTTTAATATATCAACCACTGTGTCGTTGCCTTCGTCTTTTCCCGTTATTGGAGGAGTGAACATCGTTAGAAAACTGCTTCATTTGTGAAAAAAATGTGCTGGAAGTTGATAATTATGTGGTGGAAGCTCGAGGAATGACCACGTTTCAAGGACACACGTAGCGCCAGGAATCCTTGAAAGGAGCGGATTATGTAAGTCTCTATCTTAAATGTTACAAAAGCTACGTGCACCCAACGTTGATTGCAGCAGCGGCACGCAGGAAATCAAAAGGCGAGCCTTCGAATGTCTCGTCGTCTTCTCCAGTTGAAACATTGACAATGGACGTGGAACCCGAGCCATCTACGTCTTCTTCTTTCGATTTCAATATGGCGTGTTTTATTTGCTCTGATAAACAATTTTTATCCTTTCTCCCCCTCCCCCCGTCCACGCTGGGTATAACAAATATAGAAAAGTGTGAATTTGTTACCTTTATGGGATACTTAAAACGCATACAAAAATCAGCGAGGTAGGTGATGTCATAATACCATAGGGAAAATCTCCCTCTCTACTGTACTATATTGAGATATTTGAATGATATTTTTATTTTGTCGTATTTAGCTCTGGATCTACTGTCTACAGTGCCGTTCATTTGAAAGTTAACGATTTTTTAAATTAATGTGAAACAGGCTTTCAGGTAATCAAAACTTGATTGTCAATTTTATTTGTCAGTTTACTAATAATTATTCTATATTTTGAAGTTTTCCTTATAATTATTATTATTATAATGCCGCGCTTAACTGAATCGCAAAAAATGAGAGCTGTGATGTTACTGCAGAACGGATGGTCAATGCAAGCAGTTCCAGATACTTTGAATGTGAGTAAAGGTTGCATTTACAAAATTAAGCAAAAATGGAATGGGGAAGGAACTGTTGAATACGTCCATAGAGGGGGCCGTCAGAAATTCAGTACTATGGAGGAAGACGAACTCGTCCTTGACCACCTCCGACAGAATCCTTTTGATACAGCAGTGACTGCTCTTAACAAATTTTCCTGCTTCGGTGGAAACCGCAAGACGACGTATCAGAGCATCTGAGCTGAATAATTTTTCGGCTGCAAATAAAGTTGCTCTGTTGCCACGGCACAATGGGCAGAGGTTAAACTTTGCAACCAATGTGTCGGTGTGTCACAGGACTTTTGGGGCAACACAATTTTTTCAGACGAAAAAGTTTTTCAATCCTGTTATGATGGCGCTGTGCGTGTATACCGCCCAAGAAATTGCCGATATGAAGAGCGCTATATAAATCCTACAGCTCGTAGTGGTCGCTTCTCTATCAACGTGTGGGCATGGATATGTTGCCAAGGAGCAGGTGTTACTTGGAGAATCAGAGAGCGTCTTACTGGTCAAAGCTACGCTCGCATTTTGGAATATGTTATGTTACCTTCTGTTTCCATTTTATATCCCGAGAACTTCACTTTCCAGCAGGAAAATATTTTTATTTCCTCTTTCCTTTTTCCATATTTCAATTAAATTTATATTTCAGGATAATTCCTCTATTCACAAATCACAAGTTGTTACTGAATGGCTGAATACAAACCATATTAACAGTCTGCCTTGGCCCTCTAAGTCGCCGGATTTAAATTCGATAGAAAATGTATGGGCACAAATGGAAAAAGACAAATAGCAGAAATTTCCGACCAGCGAACGTAGAAGAACTGTGGTTGGCGATTGAAAATGCCTGGGAAAATATTGGCGAGGATTACACCAGGACACTAATATTGTCTATGAGAAATAGGCTCAAAAAGTTATAAACGCGAATGGTGCTTGGATCAAATATTAATTTTCTGAAGTTCTCAATTAGTTTGTTAATTTAATGGATTTTTTTACAAGAGACGTCGTTACCATATAGATTTTCCTTAATAAATACTGTATATAAAATGCTGTCACCCTATAACTGACAGATACTTCAACCTAAAATAATTTTGAATGTGATCTGTTTACAAAAGCATGCTTCACAATGGGAAAATTTCCAAAATTTCTCATAAGAGTCGTTTACTTCCAATTGCACGGCACTGAACTATTGCACTTTACTACATTTTCCAGTTTTTTTTTTAAAAACATCATTGGATGTCTCTTTATATAAGAGTGTTAGGACGAGTTAAATATTAAAAGAATATTTACAATATTTACAATATTTACAATATTAATTTTTAAATCAATTTCTACTTCAAAATTAATAGTGATTAAAATATAAATTTATAAATTTCTTTGTTATTAAATTCTACTTTATATCTGGATTATCTGGCCAATACTGAATCTGGACGGTATCAAGACTGAAGATCTGGATTATCTGATGGAGAATGTATTCGATCGGCCACTTACAATCAAAATACATGCTTTAATAAGTGGTGAAGGTTTGATTGGGTTATATTTCAGTACTGGTTGACTAAGAAATAAAGGTTCTTTCCACCCTCACATACGGTTTATTTAGTTTTATTTTGTAAATCAATGTTAAAAATCTAAATGTATACTTTATTTTTTCAAGGCATACCCAGATCAGGAAATAATAACGTTAAGCATTGCCCAGATAATGGTGATTGGACCAAATATATAAGATGTGCGCCCATGTGTGCTGTTGGAAATATGAGAAACTTGACCATTATATGCCCGGTCAAATTTAAAGCATCATGCGAAAATTTTGTCAAATGCATGAAGGGTGTCGCAGCAGAAATGAACTGGAATATTGGGCAGCCTGAGAAATTTTACATTACAGACGATCGCTCGCTGACATACTTAAAGCAAATTGAAAATATTATTGCAAGTTATAGCCCAGATATGATAATGTGTGTGATACCAAATAGCTCCCGTGATCGATATTCGGCAATTAAGAAAAAGGGCTGTGTTGACTGTGGAGTTCCTACCCAAGTACTCTTGGCCAGGAATATAGAAAAAAGTTTGTCTATATCACAGACCTCATAAATAAAGTAGAATGATGCCCAAGCATAAAAAGTAGCACCCCTCATTGGGCCTTTTTTACTGGTAGTATGGCATATGAGAATCGATATTCTACTTTGTTTATGAGGTCTATGGTCTCTATTCCGTTTCCATAAACTTTTTTTTTGCTATATGGTTTATGAGGTGTAGCTTAAAAATATTAATTTTTCGATCCATGAGGCAGAAAAACCAAAAAACCCATTTTATTTCTGCATTGAGTGTAAAGGATCTTTCATAGTATAAAGGAAGTGAAGGGTCATATATATCTGTGATTGGTTGCTACTGCCACTTGGAATCTTATGTGAATATCAGATTTTTGCCACGCTTATTACTTGTAAGCCAATTAATAGTTTGTGATTACGCAGTGGCAGTGGTTACCACCACTACTTTGGAGTGGGGGTTTAACTTTCTTCTTTCCTTGTCTAGACTATGGGGTTCTTAAGTCAATTGCAACAAAGGTGGTAATACAAATAAATTGCAAAATCGGAGGTGCACCTTGGACTGTCGAAGTCCCATATTCAAACTTGATGGTTGTGGGGTATGATGTTTGTCGAGACACTGCTAATAGAGGAAAAAGTTTTGGTGCTATGGTGGCTTCACTAGACCGGCAAGTAACGAGATATTACAGCTACACTTCGCAGCACAGGCTGGAAGAGGAACTGTCTGATAACTTCGCTGCATTCTTGCTTGTGGCATGTGAACGATACAAAAAGCATAATAGGTCTTATCCGCAGCAAATCCTCATTTATAGGGATGGTGTAGGGGACGGACAATTACCATATGTTCATCAGCACGAGGTAGTTAACATCAAGAAGAAACTGACCGAGGCAATTTATAAACAAGAGGGCAGTTTGAGAATGGCATTTGTAGTTGTGTCTAAAAGGATAAATACGAGGATTTTCGATCGAAATGGAAATCCCCCTCCAGGAACTGTCGTAGATGATATCATTACACTACCTGAAAGGCAAGTAAAGCATTTCTGTGAATGTGCTACTACTTTGAAATACCACTCACCCAAGAGCTACTAATTTCTTATAAAAAACATAACAAAGTTATTGACATATTTTATTTGGTGAGGTTTTAGAACGCCGCGCCAGTCCAATTTTTAATAGATGTTTTTGCGATAAAAAAAGTGCCCTAATGTTACTAAACATTTATTTTATTGCAGATATGACTTCTTCATAATTAGCCAGTGTGTACGGCAAGGTACAGTCTCACCAACAAACTACAATGTTATTGAGGACACTATGGGTCTCCTACCAGATCAAATGCAGATATTGACCTATAAATTGTGTCATATGTATTATAATTGGAGCGGAACTATTCGTGTACCCGCTCCCTGTCAGTATGCCCACAAATTGGCGTTTCTAGTTGCCCAAAGTTTGCACGCACCCGCACATGGGGCTCTGGATAGTGTGTTATACTATTTGTAACTCAATATCATTTTCTTATTAAAAAATTAATTATTTTTAAGAATCTCAATGTGAATAGTTGATGCTAAATTTTCTTTTAATATTAATTTTTTTCTGTTTCCATTCCATGTTTATTTTTAATTTTAATTGAGAGTGGTAGGAATGTTGCTATAACATATTTTATTACCGGAACATTTATGTATTCCTGAAACTAAATGTAAAATAAATTAAAAGTAATTAAAGTACATAAAATTGCCAAAATTGGTCAAATTTTATGATGGATAACAAATTTATTTTAAACGGCCTCATTTATATCTTATTTTATATCCATATTCAGCTACGCGCTTTTATAATGTGAGACTGTGAATAATTTTTTAATCTGTCACTCATACTCAATCTGACACTTACAGTCTAATATTAGTCCAAGAAAATTATGGTTAATATTGCCATGCATTGAGTAAGAAAAAAATTATGCTGTTAATGTATACCATAGAGAAAATACATATAAAAATACCATGTAGAAAACTTAAATACGAGTTTTCGACCATCAATAACTTGCAGGTTTTCCGCTATCTTGAATTTAGAAGTAAGCTCTATATGATGAACTTTCATGAAAGACAATTTTTTTTACCTAATGAATTAGGTACAGTCGCCGCCTCCCAAAAGTGCACGACTTTCCGTTGCCAGAGTAATTTTTCTCATTTTTCGTTAATGTAAATCGGGTTTTGTTCTAAAATTGTTCAGTGACGTGCAATAAGAAAATTGTTAATTTGTTTATCGGCCAAAAGTTTGGTAAATAATATTACAAAAAATTAATATTTTATAGAAGAACCATTAGCTGCTAAGACACTTTCCAATTGCCGTGGCATCGACATAATTAATGATCTCATATCGTAACTATCCACAAGTTCTTCCCAAGCATATTCAACTACTTTCCAAAGCTGATTAGCGTTTTCTGGTCTGAAACGTTGTTTATAAATATGTTAAGTTACGTAATCCCCAAACGTTTTCGATAGGATTCAGGTCTGGACTTTTTGCGGGCGAAGGTAAAAGATAAAAGTCACAATCAAAGTAGAAAAATATGCCACGCACTTTTGGGAGGCGGCGACTGTACGTATTACCCATAGGAATCTCGACTAATTTTCTTGTACTAGATTAACTAGATCTGGGAGTGGATAAATATGGCGCGAGAGTAATACACGCGTTCTACTGTCTTCCACAAATTTGATTTAATTACAGTTAAACAAGTACCATTTTAACTATTGTTACAAGTGCGATTTTGTGGTAACAGTTACTTCAACCTATCGTATACTAGAGTTACTGAAATACTGTTTTATAAAGTAGAGATAAGCGATAGCGAAAAGTGTTAAAAGCATCATGGTTCTTACAAGAAATGATTTAGAAGATATCGCAAAAATTATGGAAGAGAAAATAAAAGAGAGACTCTCCAGTGAACAATTTGTTAATAAAATTGTGAATTCTGTATATAAAAAAATGGAAGAAAAATTCAAAATACAAGATGGTATAATAGAGCAATTAAAAGGTCATATGGAGCAACTGAAAAGGGATAAATGTAAGTTAGAAAAGGAAGTAGAGAAAAATCAACAAGTTTCAAGAAATTTAAATATAAGGATTTTTGGTATTACGCAAGAAACAGGAAAAGAAAATGTTGGAGAGGTTGTATTAAATCTAATAAATGTTAAAATGAACTTAAAAAACATACATGATAAAGACATTAAAAACTGTTATCGTGTTCAAGCAAAAAATATAAACATTGGAAAGCCACGGCCACCAGCTATAGGATTCTATAATGACAAGATACGTGGTGAAGTTTTAAAGAATAGGAAAACCTTAAAATCAACGGGGATCACAATAAAGGAGGACTTAACTAAATACAGATTGGCTCTACTGGACAGTGCAGTTAAAAGTTTCAACAGTGCAAATGTGTGGTGTTACAGTGGCAATATATATTGTAAATATAATGGTAAAGTACATAGAATTGAAGACGAGAATGACATAAGCAACATAAAACAATAGATAAGTACATTTTTACATTTCGATTGTTTATTTATAGTATTCCTGTGTAATCGTAGCCATTCAAGTTCGCGCATAAAATTAATATAAAATTAAATTTCCTATCAGTATACTTTTATAAATATATATTTTCCTGTAATATTGTATTCTCTTTCTTCTATGTCACAATTTTCTTATGGTATAAAGTTTATTTTCCTGCCAATATGCAAATTGTATTAAGACTAAAGTAATTACTGAATTGTTTATCAGTCTTTTGCTTTCTCGTATTATAGTATTTGTTATTCATCGTATAAGTCTTCGATCAAAAGTTTGCCTAGTATAATTACTGCATAATAGCATAATTTAAACTTTACTATATATACATTGTTATTTTAGTGCATTGTTATTATTATTGGTCTATTATTATATAGTAGTATTGTTGTTCCTGTCCTTCATTACTTATGCATTATTTTGTTTGTATATTTAGGTAAATGCAGAGACAATATAAAATTATTTTGATCGGGCTATGCCTACATGAAATAGTTTTGAAATGGTTGTTTTGTTTATTATCAAAATGCAGCATTTTTACAGCATTATGTTATATTCTTGTTCTCTTATATTATTATGGAAGACGGCAGATGTCGTGTGATATATTAGAATACATTTATATTTTAGTTTAATTGTTTATTAGGATTTTGTATTTGGTTTTGAATTTGGGGATACAAAAGTAATTGAAATTACATCATTTGATTAAGATATTTTCCTAAATACCATTAATTTTATAAAACTTTATATTAAACCTTTTCTTTTAACCGAAAAATAAAATATAATTGGTGTACAAATAAAAGCGTTTACATACATGTTTTGTAATGCAACACAGGTTTTGAAGAATTTGTCACTTTAATTAAACAAGAAAAGTTGGATGTGATTACAGTTTCCGAAACGTGGTTGTCTACAGAAATTCCATCTGAGATCGTTTTAATTGAAGGATATCAGTTTTTTATAAATGAAGAGGTGGTGGAGTAGGGGTATACGTGAGTAATAAAATACAATGTAACTTAATTTCAGCTGACTTTCCTGAAAACGTTAATTTGGAGTATATGTTGGTTAACTTAAAAATTAATAAGGACAATATAGCGCTTTGTGTTTGTTATAGGCCTCCTTCAAGTAATTTGACAAACTGCGTTGACCGGTTGGATGATATTTTTTCAGTTCTTGCACCATCCTTTCATAAAATTATTTGTATAGGTGACTTTAATGTAAACTTTTTAAATTTTGTAAACCCAATCACAAATGCTTTAGATGCATACGGATTAGAACAAATTATTAACGAGCCTACCAGAACTACCCAATATTCCAGCAGTTTGTTGGATCCAATTTTTTTAAATTGTAAAGATGTTGTTGCTTCAGCAGGGGTTGTCAATGCTGACTTGATATCTGATCACAGCTTAGTTTTTTGTGAATTATCATTACTTGTAGCAAAATGTAAAGCCAAATATATCACATTTAGGGATTTTAAAAATTTTACATATGAACATTTTGATAGAGACTTGCAAGCGCTAGCGTGGGAGTTGATTTTATATGAAAATGATATTGAACATAAAATAAAACTTTTATTAGATTTTATTACTGAAATTTTTAATACGCATGCTCCACTCAGGACTGTTCGTGTAACAAAGGGCAGAGCCCCATGGTTTACTGATACTATTAAAATAATGATGCGTGAGAGGGAGAAAGCATTAAATAAATTTAAAAATTCTAGATTAAATTCGGATTGGTTAAACTATAAAACGTTACGTAATTTAACTTTAACAGCAATTCGGAATGAGAAGAAGGCATATTTAACCAGTATTCATATGAAAAATGATGCTAAAGAAACTTTCAAAACTTTAAAAAATATGAATATTCAAAACAAACCTTCTAGAGAAATTCCTGCAAATTTAGCAAATCCTGATGAGATAAATAAGTACTTTTCATCAGTTTTTCTTCAGAAACATGATGGAAAAGAACGAATAGTATTTTACAACTCAAATAGATATAATACCGCTAATTTTGATTTTAAGCTAGCTAGTGTCAAACAGGTTAATACAATACTACATAGTTTAAAGTCAAATGCTCGGGGTAGTGATGCAATTAGTACATCTATGCTAAAATATTGTAGTCCATTTATAGATAAGTATGTAACACATATCATTAATTGTTGTATCGAACGTGGATATTTTCCCAACATATGGAAGGAGGGTATAGTTGTACCTTTACCAAAAATTATTAATCCACTTACAATTTCTGATTTGAGACCAGTAAGTATCTTGCCTTCAATATCCAAAATTTTAGAAAAAATAATGTACGAACAAATTCTCACATTTTTTAATGAAAATAATGTTTTATCATCTATTTTTCAATCTGGCTTCAGACAAGGTCATAGTACAGGATCGGCATTGGCACATATTACTGATGATATCATCACTGCGTGTGACAATCAAAAGGTAACAGCTATGGTACTACTAGACTACTCAAAAGCTTTTGACATAATAAATCATCTTTTATTATGTGCCAAATTAAAATATTACGGATTCAATGAAATTGGTGTACATCTGGTGGAGTATTATCTGACTGGTCGTACGCAGCGAGTCAAAATACACGATAAACTTTCCCAACCTTGCCATTTAGCTACTGGAGTCCCTCAGGGATCTATTTTGGGTCCTCTATTCTTTATTCTATATACAACTGATATTTTAAATTCAATTAACGTTAAAAAGCACGCGTATGCTGATGATACCCAGATTTATGAAAGTTTTTTAGTTGATGATGCTGTCACTGCTCAAAATGTAATTAATGAAAACCTGGAACGTGTGTTACAAATGTCCCTCAGTCACAACGTTAAATCCGAATAAATGTTGCGTTTTAATTTTTGGAAATAAAAGGAAAGTAGATTACGTAAAAAATAAATTAGAGGTAAAAATTAATAACGAAATTTTGACAATTCAATCTTCTGCAAAAAACTTAGGTGTATTATTCGACTCACAGCTACAATTTTCATCACATGTAAATAAACTCATTCAGAGATCTTATTTCACATTAAAATTGTTATATAGTAATAGGCATATTTTAAATTTTAAGCTTAAAAAAATATTAGTTGATTCTCTTGTGTTATCAGTTTTGAACTATTGCGATTTTGTGTACGGTCCATGTTTATATTCTGCTGATAGAAGTAGACTTCAAAAAATACAAAATGCATGCTGTAGATTTTTATATAACTCGCGAAAATATGACCATGTTTCTCAAAAATTAAGAGAAACTAAATGGCTTTCTATGGAGAATCGCAGGAAATTACATTTATTACACTTCACACATTCTATATTAAAATCAGGTAGTCCTAGTTACCTTAAAGTTAAATTAATTTTTAGGAGGACACTGCACTCAGTTAACGTAAGATTTAAAGATTTATTAAATACTCCTAAATATAAAACAATCACATTTCGTAAAAGCTTTACCTATAACGCCGTTAATACATACAATAGTTTACCATCGCATTGCAAATCTTTAAATGCATCCAATTTTAAATTTCACGTTAAAAAATATCTGCTTAATCTGCAGTGAGAAGTGACGAGCGTCTGTATAGTGGCGGGTCTTCCGCTGCTGGGTTGTTTTTTGTGAAGGTCAATCTTGCGCAATTTTGTATACACATTTTTATTCATATATATGTATAGATTACTTATATGCCCAGAAAGTTTACTTTAAATAATTTAATTTAACTAAATTAGTAGAATAGTATATATCTTACTTGCCATGTTTTAACTTTATAATTAGTATTATTGTGAAAATATATAGGGTTAGGTGTAAGAGTAGCTATGCTAAACTTCGCCCTTATATTTTCTTCTCTAAATAAAGACGTTTATTATTATTATTTATTATTATCTATAAAAGCTCCATTAGATCGCCTGTCAGTGGTGATCAGAGGACCCTTAAGATATCTTCAGCCTTCACCAATGACCAGAGGCTGTCAAAAATGTCTCTAGCTGTCGAAATGACCAGAGGTCGCTGGTTATCTCTCTCGATGGCTACATGCCATTCCCACTTCCAGTGCACATTCTTTATGTATTTGAAAATAAATGTATATATAAATAAAATATATCTATATCTATCTATATGTATCTGTAAAACTTTCTTCTTCACTCCAGTGCCAAAATATGTTGTACAAGTGTAATAAAAGATTTAAAGAATAAAAAAAGTATCGGCACTGATAATTAAAACCGTTAAAATTGTAAAAAGATAGCCGAACGTATTCATGTTCACTTAGCACATTTAATTAACTTGTAATTAACTGTGTAAATTTAATCAATTGTAACGGGTATTTTTCCTAGCATTCTAGAAACCGCTATACTGTACCCTGAACCCTCTAATGCACCTGCACTGTACTCTGAAATTCCCATTTTTCATGTAAAATCGAGAAAACTGAGTTTTTGTTTCGCTTATCTTATAAGTAGTTCAAATATTACTTTCATATTATAGCGAATAAATAATATATTATATGAAGCATATATAAATACTTATTATAGCACGTAGAGGACCGTATTTATAAAAAAACAGGTGTATTTTCCAGAAGAGTTTGTTAGCTCTCTTAATCTTTGATCATTTACTTTCGAGGTGTATTTATTATTAATTAAATAGTCCACGTCGTTAAAAATGAATTAACAGTTCGTTAATGTTTATAAATGACGTGCTTATACTGCACGATCCAGCTCGACAGAAAATTAGAAATACAATAATTTTGATTTGTCAATGTGCATTTATATTTTCCGGATTATTTAAAAATAATTATGAATAAACCACCAAATATATTGGTTGCCTTTATCTTGATTCTCTTGAGAATTAATCTTTAATTATTTTAAGAATCCTAAGTGTTAATTATCTCTATTATTTTAACTACCATCTGCTAGTGTTACTTTAACTACATTAATTATCGTAAATGTTTGTTATCTTACATGTAAATTCGTAGTAAGAATCATATCAGAATAGTAAGGTCGTGAATAATAATAGTAATAATAATAATAAATATTCTCTATTTCGAAGGATACATTAGGCACATCTGTAAATATAGAAAACGAAATAGTAGTCAAAATAAATTCCTAACCAGTCAACTACTCTATTAAGCTGATATTGTAGTGACTGACAATCATCCAGGTGTGGCATTATTTTTTGTTAAATCATCAGCATATAGAAGTTAATCGCATTCAATAATTTCAGTAAGATCATTTATAAATAGTAAAAAACAGATCGCACCAAGATTTGACCCTTAAGGTACTCCTGATTATGCGATATAGAAGTCAAATTTTTCAGCGTTATAACCTACAATATGTGATCTATTGGTTAAATACGATCTTAATAATTCCAGCAGTGACTAGAATACCAAATAATCCAAGTTTTGATAACAAAATGGAGTGATCTATTGCCCCTGACAGTACAAAGCATAACAATATACTGAGTCACAACAAGTAAATGGGGCGTGGTTGATTTTCTTTGATTACCCCGGAAGGTATTCAGCCCAATCCCGAAAATTAATGCGACTCAGATATTTCCGGTCCCTAAAACACCTAAAGAAATAAAATAATTTCTTGGATTAATTGGTTACTACCGCAAATTTATTAAAGACTTGTTTAAAAATAGGTGCCAAGATTACCCACGATGAAATTTTTTTTAAATCCTTCGAAACTTGCAAACACATTTTGACGAACGATCCCCTATTACAATACCCGGACTTAGACAAACCGTTCGTAATTACAACCGACGCATCGAACTATAAGCGCAATATTATCGCCGCAAGGACCTATTGGTTCCGATAAACCGATAGCTTATGCCTCTCGTACATTGAATAATGACGAAATAAATTATTCAGTAATAAAAAAGCTTTTGACATGTGTGTACGCTGTAAAGTATTTTCGCCTATATTTTAGGCAGAAAGTTCAAAATTTGCACCAACTATAAACCGCTTCAATGGTTGTTCTCTTTAATCTTCAATCACATAAAGAGATAATTCAAATCAAATCTGACACAGGTACTATACATCCAGCACTAGAAGATCCAATTCAAACAATAAAAATTTCTGAAAAACCAATAAATTATTAGAGCAACCAAATTTTCATTAACGAACGCGATTTAGACATGACCGATTTTCCTTATTATACAGTTTCCCAAATAAACACAAACGGCAATGGTATTTTACAACCCAAAATACTAGAGAACAAACAATTTATTGACTTTCTAAAAAATTATTGCACACCCGGAAAAACACATACACTTTATATTGAAAACGACGAATTGTATCCTATTCTTTGTAACACTGTAGAAGAAATATTTAAAAATTCTGCATTCAATTTAATTAAATGTACCAAGGTTTTAAAAGATCTGAACACCGTGTGCTCCTGATTTGCCGTCGAATATTTATATTATTGTGCCTCGAATTTGCCGTCAGAATATATATATTCCTGTACTTTTAATGCTTTTAGTGCTTTTGAAAATACCGGAAAAATGTATTGGGATTTATTGGCAATTATTGCTAACTAGACTTTATAGAAATGGAAAGGTATAACTTTTAGTAACATATTTACAAAGAACATGAAGAAAGAAAAAATATGTTTGTTGTATCTTTTTGCTTCTTAGTAAACGTAATAGGATATCTCGGATAGAAATTATGAGCCATTAAAAATCGAATAACACAATACACATAATACAAATATATGTGGTAATATTTATTAGAAATTACCTCATCATTACCCCCATCGCTTACATGTTGAATACCCTGTATATATTTATTAGCTTACTAAAAACTGTTTATACTAACTAAATATGTCTGATAGTCTAAAATAGAAATTGAATAGTATTAATTGTTGCTGTTGACGATTTTGTCCTCTGGACATAAATAAATAGTTTTACCCTAAATTTACCGGCGCATTCGCCACAAATAAAAAGCTGGATGTATGACTAATCGGAATTAAAATGCGAGCAATGTACCAAATCGAAAAGTAAAATTTTACTTTTACTTCCATGTCATATCATGAGTATAAATGCTAAACGAGTCAATACATCTTAAAATGCCCACATATTTTTAAGTAAACTCTAATAATTTATGTTGCACAGCTATAATAAATTGGGTACAAGCCATTAAATATAATGTACCTAATTCGGACATGATTCGTTCAAGTAATAAAGGATATAAATTACAAGTGGCATTTCAGAATGTAAATTTGATGATTTAATGATGAGTAAATTTCAGAATGAAGTAAATTGATTGTCTTAGATATTGATATACGCTTTTAAGTTAGGTTTTAGTAATTCTAGTTATTTGTAATAATTTCTTTGCGTATTATAATTTTCAATAATTTTCGCGCATGATTGGTCAAAACGTAATATCGTTATAACAAAATAATTAATCGTCACAAAAATCTGTTTCAAGTGAAATTACAATAGACAAGTCATAACAATAATTATAAAATATCAATCACTAATAAACTATGTTTAAATTGAAGGATTAATGCAAAAACGTCAGTGTAAATAGTGGGTTCGAGAGCTTTTAGTTGAGCGGATCTACGAAAAAAAAGGGGTCCAAACGGAAGTGACTTTTTTGAAAAAAATTTTTTTCCAACTTGTTCATAATGTTCCCCCCTACCCCCTGGTAACTTCTTCCGGTAATTGTTGTCCACCAGGGGGCGCGCGCGGCCCTTCACATATTGTAAAAACAGGTTTTCTTTAGATTACGCGTAATCGAGGAGACGGATAGAAAAATGTTTTGAACAACAAAAATAGGTCTCCTTGATACGCGTAATCTGGTTTTGGACCCGTCAAAATCGGTCTATTAGAACCGAAGATACAGCGATTTTAAAATTTTTGTTTTTTAGGGGGACAAGAAAAAGGGAGAGAGCAATGGGGGTGTTACGGGAAAGGGGGTGGTATTGGGAGGCTAATTTTCTCTCTTGTAGGTAATGATTATCGGAAGCCTAGGCCGAAATTTTTTTGAGATTGCTCAATTAGGGAAGGGATGAGAGGGGAGAGGGTGGAAAAGGGTTAAACGGGTGTTACTCCAGCCCTGATGGCCCTGACGGGTTTTAAATCGGTTATTTAAAAAAATAAAAATGGATTTTTTTTGTTTTTTTATAAAAATTCGAGGACAGATTGAAAAAAAAACAAAACTCAAAAACACGGGCGTGGGGAATGAACATAATTTGATTGAACATTATGGGAAGAAGGGGGGAGGGGCGCCTATCATATTGAAAACGTTGGGCAATTGTATAAACTTACTGAAAAAACAAAATTTACCGATTTCGTTTATTAGGCATGTCAGGGCGTCGAATCTAGGTTAAAGCCCTGTAGAAGGGCGAGGAGATGTCCTACGCCCTTAAGCCAGGGTCATTCTCAAGGTGAGGGTTTCCCCTATTCATTAAAAAAAAATATCGATCGTACCAATAGTTTTCATACGCGCGCGAGTTGGGACGCTGGGAAATTTTATTTTCTCTCGCCAGTATCTCCAGCAGAAGAGTGGGCGGGGACTCTACCCTCTCTTCCCGCGCGCTATCCCGACACACACAGAGAGATTCCTTGCGATCCTTCATTCCTTTACTCTCTCATTTCGTTGTCTATTTCAACGGTTTTTTTTTCTTCACGATGAATTTTCGAAGCGGATTCATTTGTTAATGCTTAATTGGGCAATGACGAATTTTTTTTTAGGTAACAGCGAGATAGGAAGGAAGAGGTGGTTATGAAATAAAGAAAAATAAATCACAATTTATCATTAACATTTCTCATAATATATTTATATCCAACATCACAAATAAACAATTTTTCGGCCATATACTTATACATAATATCACGACTCGAGTCTGATAACCGCAGCGCCTAAATCTAATCGAGGCGTGCTTTTTTAGTTGGAATCTCTATTTCTGCGTCGCTATCACTTGATTCGTCTTCGCTTTCATATTCCAAATATGAATCTGGGTCATTATTTTCCAAATTTTCATACAAGTTTGCATACAAAAAATTGCTGCAAGCATCGTCATGCACCCCCGATCTGCGTTTATTAAAAATTGAGGAAATTAGATTAAGATTGTTCAGTAGAAGGAAAAAAGTACTATTTATTATAAACACATTTATTATAAACATTATAAACACGCAGTACTTACATCAGCTTCAGTAAATTAATGTACAGGCAATAACGGGATTTTTTTTATATTTATTTTCTACTTAAACAGAATGATGCAGTCTGGAGAGATAACCTTCTTGCTGCACTGTACCCGTCGGAAAAGTTGAGAAAATGTCACTAATGTCAGGCTTACCTTCCTGAGCTCCGATTTTATTCCCCTCCTCACCTTGCCGTCCCTAACGAACGAAATCGGTAGTTTTTTGTTTAGTAAAGTTTATACAATTGCCCAAATTTTTCAATATGATAGGCGCCCCTCCCACCTCCATCCCAAACCAAAAAAATAAACAAAAAAATAACGTTTTTATTTTCAACCCCCCACGCCCGTGTTTTTGCATTTTGGTTTTTTTTCAAGCTGTTCTCGATTCCTTCTAAAAAAACAAAAAAAATCCATTTTTATTTTTGTAAATCGGTTCATCAGGGCCGGAGATACACCCTTTTAACCCTTTTCCACCCTCTCTTCTTCCAACCCTTCTATAATTGAGAAATCTCAAAAAAGTTCGGCCTGGGCTTCCGATAACCATTACCTACAAGAGAAATTTCCTGCAACACCCCCATTGCCCACTTCCTTTTTCTTGTCCCCCAAAACATTTTTCTATCCGTCTCCTCGATTACGCGTAATCTAAAGAAAACCTGTTTTTACAATATTTGAAGGGCCGCGCGCGCCCCCTGGTGGACAACAATTACCGCAAAAAGTTACCAGGGGGGTAGGGGGGAATATTATGAACAAGTTGGAAAAAAATTTTTTTCAAAAAAGTCACTTCCGTTTGCAAACTTAGATCCACTCCACTACTCAGCTAGGAACCGAAATCAAAATGTCGAGGGAACGCGTCACACAGAAAGTGAAGTTACACTGCAGATATTGAATTGTATGATAGTATTTAGAATGTAATAGTTTGAAGTGAAATTAAATAAATTAAATATTATGAATCAATCTGATTGTCCAGATCAAAATAAGTTAACAAGGAAAGAAATAGGTAACCAAGAAGTTGCATTTGTTTTTCATTACGGTACATCCGTAGAAACTACAAACATTATTAAGAGTCTAGCTACGGCGTATGAAGAAGTAACAGCCACGCTCCTGAATTTCAAGAAAATTTGTTATAAAATAATTGTAAATTTAAAGTAATAATTGTTAATTTGTATTAAATAAGCTAGAATATCAGTGTAAATTGTCTAGAAGCAGAAAAAACTGCATGAATAAGTGTTTTCGTTGTTTTTTACAAGTAAGAAGTGAGAGGCTTGGTGGGTCCCAGCCCAGTAGAAGAGATTTGTGATCAATAAAAAACAAGAAAAGGAAGCAATCTTTCACAGTAATTAAAGTAATAGAATAGTAAAAACTGCAGTAGCATAAAGTAATAAATTTGAGGGTAAATTAATCCCAAGGCGAGATCCAACAAAGGCGGTCAGCATTCCAGAGCAGTGCAGCGACATCCCGCTAGATGACACCACCACCAGAGCCCAGCGGCATTTGTTAGTTCGTGTACCAATGAAACCCAAGGCGAGATCCACTCAAGACGGTCAGCATTCATGAGGCAGTGCAGCGACATCCCGCTAGATGACACCACCACCAGAGCCCAGCGACATTTGCTAGTTCGTGTACCAGTGAAACCAAAAAGGTGAAAAGTTTTGTGCGTGGTGATAAAAGGATTAACATATTTTCAAGATAATAAACAATTCAAAATTTGCTAGTGTTAAGGAATATTGTGTCAGAGGACACAATATTAAATCTATTACATGTAATAGATTTAAGTTACGTTGGTTTTGCCGCAGGATGGAAATAAGGTTTTAAGATTTTGTTTATTTTTATTAACCATATCTGATAATAAACAGTCATATGCAAACAACTTTTTTTTCTTATTCTTTGAAAAATTTCTGGAAATAATTTAAAACTAATACCTACAATTTGAGCTTCACTAAAATTTTATCACAATAAAATTATAGCAATTATAAAATTTTAACTTCATCTCACATATAATCTTTTTAAAGAAATTTATATAATAGACCTAATTGGACCCCCTCTAAGACTATAGAGTGTTCATGACTAAAGTGATCCTTCAATTAAAATAAAAATTAGTGCTCATAGAACTGGCGCTCATAAAACACTGGAGGGATCCAATAGGAAGAAAATAGAGTAAGTAGAGAGATCCTATAATAGAAGAGAATAATAGAGAAGAGTAAGTAGAGAGATCCTATAATAGAAAAGAATAGAGAGATCCTATAATCAGATTGAATAGTTAGCTGAATAGATGAATTAGTTAGCTTTTAAGTTCTTTGCGATTCATATATTCAACTGGTAAGTATGTCTTCCTTATTATTCATCTATTTGTGTGTGTATATATATATATATATATATATATATATATATATATATATATATATATCTTAATGCAATTATTGTAATAATGCATTAAATAATTTAGTAGATATAGATGAATAACAATACTAAATCATATTTTGTAGGTATTAATATGTATGATAGAAGTTATAAGGAGCTGTGAGAAGAATATTTTTAATATTGGGAAAAGATAGACACGGGAATTGAAAATAAAGAAAATGTAATTGAATATATTAAGCTGAATAGAAGATATAATTGCAAGAGATTATATATAAAAGTTATAAGGAGCTGTGATAAGAATATTTAGTAATATTGGGAAAAGAGACACGCAATTTGAAAATAAAGAAAATATAATTGGATGAATTAAGCTGAAATGAAGATAGAATTGCAAGAGATTATATATAAAAGTTATAAGGAGCTGTGAGAAGGAGATTATAGGTACAAGTTTGGAGAAGTACTAAGACGGATCCGAGGATTCATAGTCGAAGATTCATAGATAATGATTCATAGCTGAGGATTCATAGTGACATCATAATTAAATAAATCAACCGTGAAAAAAGTAAAGGTACCTTACTTATAATTTTATGCATATTAGTCATGACTAAACAAATTTAAATAGCTATCAAAGATCTTACAATTTATTGAAAACTTTAGGACATAACCATAAAATTTAACAGAACTGTCAGATATGTCAAATTCTAAAATTTAGGTTAAGGATAAAGTCGATCATATATACTTGTAGTTTAAATATAATTTCCTTTTTATCATTATATAAGAACAAATTTAATTGATTATTTAACCATAATTATTCGTAATCATCTAATTTATTTAATTAAAAGTGTTAAATTTAGAATTTCTAATCTTTCTTTTTGTATGGAGTGCATGATTTTCTCTCATCCTGCTTCTGGATCCCACTACTTATAGGAGAACGTAGATATTTTGAATTTACGAACATAGCCGGCGCATAAGGGGTATAAAAACGTATATTTCTTATAAAAATTTCTATAATATTTTCAGAATTAAAAGTTATCTCTGCTTAAGTTTACCCAATATAAAATTATATATATATATATATATATATATATATATATATATATATATATATATATATATATATATATATATATATATATATATATATATATATATATATCAGAATTATATATATATATATCAGAATTATATTGATAGGCGATTAGAAAATATCAATCTATACTTTCCATACCGGTTCACCAGTAACGTATGTACATACTTAATTAGATCGTAAGAAATGTATGCTAGTACTAATATCCCATGTAGATTATTAAAAAGCAATGATTGAATTTTAATCGGAAGATATCAATATCAAATATTAGTTAAGTTGATATTTGTGTCTTGATATTGCTTGCAGGATCATTTGTACTTATTTTAGCCCTGCTGGAGGTTGTTCCCTCAGTTAGCAAGTGTAATATAGTTTTCTTCAGCTAGTCCGTGTGAATTGCTAAATTAAGGATGGCAGATTGTTGGAATTTCGATGACATAGAGCTAATGGATGGTAATTAGTATCTCGTTCACATGGCTTTAATTATATTTAACATAGTAATAGTAATTATAGAACAGTTAGTTAATATTTGAGATCAATATAAACTGTGCTCCAAAAATAAGTGGGGCATTTTTTAAGCTGCAATGATTCGTCTGTTACAAGTTTGGAGGTTTTTGACTCGAGTGATCTTTACTTAAATATGTTAAGGATATAACAGGAAAATTAGTAATCCTTTAAGAGGAACATCTATTTTTCTTTGAATCAGTTTTGCTTAAACTTAAAAATTGGCCTTAATCTGAAAAAGTTGGATATAAAACATGTCCAAAATTCAGTGCAATCGTTCAAGTAACGAACATTGTGTCTAAAAATGTATTTAATTTTCTGCCATATCAGTGTAAATAATAGTTATTTCCTTTTTATATATTTAATTCTTTTCATACTTTTCGTTTTTTATATCTTAATATTGCATGTTTTTCGTAGAAATTATTCACGAAACAATAGACGTATTACATTTTTCATACTATTCGGTTTATATATCTCATACCCGTATTAAATTTGACGTAATATTTTTAAGTTAAGAGAAACTTGAATATAATATTTATTATAACAGATACATCACATAGAAACATAATTATCAATTAATGTAGGATCTTCTAAAACTTGTTATGTATCTCGAGAGAAGCCAGCTTAATCTAAATGTCGTAAATGTGTTTCATAGATATTCTTCTTGAAACAATAGACGTATTATATTTTTCATACCATTCGGTTTATATATCTCATACCTGTATTAAATTTGACGTAATATTTTTAAGTTTAGAAAAACTTGAATATAATATTTATTATAACCGATACATCACATAGAAACATAATTATCAATTAATGTAGGATCTTTTAAAACTTGTTATGTATCTCGAGAGAAGCCAGCTTAATCTAAATGTCGGATAGTAAAAATTGTTTTAGTAAATTTCGTGAAACTTATAATTTGATTTAATTGACTTCCTAGCAAAATCTATGTAAGTATTAGGTAATCTATAAAGATGAAAATTCGCGGAATCTGAAGGAGCACCAAGGGAACGCAGAAGCATATTAATGGGACCACATAAGTTTTTGTGACTCCTAAGGATTATATTTTGTTGATCTTCTAATATGATGTAATAATTGCTATGCATATTAAACATTATTTCGAATCTCACCCATTAATTTTTTAAATTATTTTAGTATTTTAATAATATTGCCATATAAATGAAATGGTAATATTTTAGTGCAGTTATTAAAGTCTCATAAAAATACGCTATTACCTCCGGATTCTTTAAACCTTCATCGATTTTTGTGAAAATTTGGAATTAAGCACATCTTACGTTTAGCTTCAAAAGTGACATGCTAAACTTGTGCTTTTTGTTTTTAAGGGGTGAAAACTACCCCTTCGTGAAAAAATAGAAGAAAGGCAGGTTTAAGCATATATTCACATCTTTAATGTTCTCGAACATGATTTACGATGTTTTTTCAACTGTTTAAAAACATCTATGTCAAAATTAATAAAAAAAAATGCTTATATTGTAAAATTTGACATTTATGTATGTATATACATGATACACGCACATATGATGACTATGAAACCAACTATGAAACCAAAAAATTTTCTCCGAAAAATTGCGATTGATTTTTTTACCATACTTTTTACTATTCTTAATTTTGAAGCTACAAAATTAATTCAACACCATTTTACAGGTAATTAAAGGGGTATAAGATCATATATTGATTTCAATATGCCCAATCCATTCATATTAAAAAGATAAAGCCTTGGAGGGCTCGGGAGGGGTGGTCCGCGTACTATAACGCAAACTTATAATAGTTAGGTATATCTCCGTTAATTTGTATCCTACAAAAATAGAAAAAAATCCTAAATTTTTGTTAAGAAAATATATTTTTGTATTATATAATTTTTTACGTATCTACGAGTTATTTTGAAAATAAGATATTTTTTCAAGAAATTTAAAGGAACGTTTTTTATTTTCATCATATAGTGGAGCGGATCTACGAAAAAAAAAGACGTCCAAACGCAAGTGACTTTTTTGATAAAAATTTCCGGTAATTGTTGTCCACCAGGGGGCGCGCGCAGCCCTTCAAATATTGTAAAGACAGGTTCTCTTTAGAGTACGCGTAATCGAGGAGACGGATATAAAAATGTTTTGAACAAGAAAAATAGGTCTCGAGGGTTTTGGACTTATCAAAATCGGTCCATTAGAACCGAAGATACAGCGGTTTTAAGATTTTTGTTTTTAAGGGGGGACAAGAAAAAGGGAGTGAGCAATGGAGGTGTTGCGGGAAAGGGGGTGGTATTGGGAATGGTATTTTTCTCTTGTAGGTAATGGTTATCGGAAGCCCAGGCCAGGAAGAATTTTTTTCAGATTGCTCAATTAGGGGAGGGATGGGAGGGGAGAGGGTGGAATAGGGTTAAACGGGTGTATCTCCGGCCCTGATGAACCGATTTAAAAAAATAAAAATGGATTTTTTTTGTTTTTTTATAAGGAATCGAGGACAGCTTGAAAAAAAAAACAAAACTCAAAAACACGGGCGTGGGGGGTGAAAATAAAAACGTTATTTTTTTGTTTATTTTTTTTTGTTATGGGAAGGCGAGAGGAGGGGCGCCTATCATATTGAAAAAGTTGGGCAATTGTATAAACTTTACTGAAAAAAAAATTTACCGATTTCGTTCATTAGGGATGTCAGGGCGTCGATTCTAGGTTAAAGCCCTGTAGAAGGGCGAGGAGATGTCCTACGCCCTTAAGCCAGGGCTCCTTCTCAAGGTGAAGGTTTCCCCTATTAATTAAAAACAAATAATTCCCGATCGCACCAATAGTTTTCATACGCGCGCGAGTTGGGACGCTGGGAAATTTTATTTTCTCTCGCCGGTATCTCCAGCGGCAGAAGTACCCTCTCTACCCTCTACCCTACTTCTACCTCTCTACCCTTCTTCTACCTCTCTACCCGCGTGCTATCCCGACTCACACACAGAGAGATTCCTTGCGATTCCTTCCTTCCTTTACTCTCTCATTTCGTTGTCCATTTCAACAGTTTTTTTTCTTCACGATGAATTTTTGAAGCGGATTCAGTTGTTAATGCTTAATTGGGCAATGAGGATTTTTTTTAGGTAACAGCGGGAGCAGGAAGGAACAGGAGGAGGGGTTATGAAATAAAGAAAAATAAATCACAATTTATAATTCATTTCTCATAATATATTTATATGCAACATCACCAATAAACAATTTTTCGGCCATATACTTATACATAATATCACGACTCGAGTCTGAAAACCGCAGCGCCTAAATCTAATCGAGGCGTGCTTATTTAGATGGAATCTCTATTTCTGCGTCGCTGCGAATCTGGGTCATTATTTTCCAAATTTTCATACAAGTTTGCATACAAAAAATTGCTGCAAGCATCGTCATGCACCCCCGGTCTGCGTTTATTAAAAATTGAGGAAATTAGATTAAGATTGTTCAGTAGAAGGAAAAAAGTACTATTTATTGTATAGATCAATAATAAACACGCAGTACTTACAGCAGCTTCAGTAAATTAATGTACAGGCGATAACGGGATTTTTTTGTATTTATTTTCCACTCAAACAGAATGATGCAGTCTGGAGAGATAACTTTCTGCTGCACTGCACCCGTCGGAAAAGTTGAGAAAATGTCACTAATATCAGGCTTACCTTCCTAATTTTTTTTTCAGTAAAGTTTATACAATTGTCCAACTTTTTCAATATGATAGGCGCCCCACCCCTCCCACCTCCTTCCCATTACAAAAAAAATAAACAAAAAAAGCTGGTACCTGGCTAAATGCCTAATAGACCAGTAATCTTAGTTCCTTTCTATATGACATAACCAATAGCCTATAATATATTATTTCACATGCTCAAAAATCACCGGCGCATTCGCCATAAATTGAAATGCAAATTGAAATGTAAAAGCAAGCAGGCAATGATAGTCGAAAAGTAAAATTTTACCTCCATGTCACACGCAGTTTTTTGAATTTCTACTTATATGCGATCTGATATTTGTGAAACAAACAGATTGTACACCTAGTTACATGTTTCTTACAATAATACATACATACATATATAATTAATCCAATTGAGTTATAAATACACAAGTGTTAAATATTAACATTTAACAACGTTTATTTTACATCGCTCACTATATAAAGAGTTATAGACCGAGAGCTAGTGACAGATTTTCAGACGTGATTTTACCCTGTATGATTTTTAGAGAGTATTATCATATGCATATTCTGATGATAATAAATGATAAATTAACGATTCATCCCGGGGACCTCATTAATATATGAGTCAGTTAATATTTTTTGTTTGCAAATTAAGCGTCTCCATACGACTTTACTCGGGCTGCTCTGTGTTGCATAACAAAGTTCAAATCCCCGGTATGATTCTTCTTTAATTTATCATTTTTTATTATCATCAGTCCAAGAAAAATAGATTTTCACATGGAAAAGATTTGTAACATCCCCATTTGTAACATCCTCATCATTATCCTTTCCGCTACGCATATATCTCGAGAACGGCGACATTTATTGAAAAAAATACAGAGCTAATTTGTAGCTAAGGCAATTTGCTATAAATAACGTTAATTTAAAGTATCTTGTAGGGTCATTCGTTCACGAAATACAGCGTTTCAAAGAACCAAGGAAGTAGAACACTTACTTCGCTACGATGAATAATGAGTGATCTTAGTATATAATGATGGAAAATGAATTATAATTCAATACAATAGATACAGTGCGAGACACTCACCTAGTAATTTGGTCTAATTTTCTTTAATGGTCAAAATTGTGATTAGTAAGCTACATATAGCATCAAATTAAACATTTTAACAATATTTGTTCAACATTTTGTTTAATGCTTTCAAATGCTACAATTGTGGAAATTTTTTAAAACAAATATTGTAATTTATAATGCTACACTTGATTAGTTTCATTAACTTTTTGAGATCCTAGATGGCTAGGTACGTACAAAAAACAAAAGCATGTAACGTGTCAGGGGATCAACAATAATTAATAATAACTTGTACGTGATAAAATCGATGGAAATTAATATAGGACGTGGCACAACTTTATCTTTCGAAGAAAGAGGACGCATTCAAGCTTTCCAAAGTGTCGCGCACTGTACATGTATCGTTATTTTTATTTAATTGTGAATGCATTTATTACACATGTATGCATTTATTTATGCATATATTATTCGGTGGCCGTCAGATTAAGATTCTTCATCGGTATCGGAGACCAATTCTTCTGCCTCCAAAGATTGGACGAGGAAAGGCGATGAATCGATGTCTTCATCATTCTCTACGTTATCGATATCAAACGGTACCGTGTTCGAGCAAGTTTGGTCATGACATGATGGTCATACTCACTGGGAACTCAACATTCATTTAGTAAATTTCTTCCATGACTTTATTGCATGTATTTACGATTATCGGAAATGAATAAATTCCATATCTTATGAAAAATTGCCCCTAAAAAAAACTTTCAAATAACTTTTTCAATAAATGCCGCCGTTCTCGAGATATATACGAAAAACTGTTTTTCGCGACCCTCCACCTTGCGTAACACAAGCGGAAATGATATTGATGGGGAACTTTGAGACATTATTCAGGTCCATAATACTAAGGTGCATTTAAAAATTCAGCCTGTTACAATTTTTTTCCAACGCCGCTATTTTTGTTTATTTTTCTTGGATTAACGATAATACTCCAAAAGGCATACTGGGTAAAATCACGCCTGAAAATTTAGTGACAAATTTTCTCCTCCCGGTCTATTACTTATATATTTCGATTATTAGAATGATATTTATAGGCAATTAGAAATGATTGATGTGTACTTTTCATACGGGGTGAACAGTAACACATATACATACTTTATTAGATCTAAATAGAAATATGCTAGTACGAATATTCCACGTAGAAGTTATATTCTAATAAAGCAATAATTGGATATTAATTAACAGATATCAATAAAATACTAAGTAGGTTGTTCTTTAGTGTCTTGATGAATATTATACCTTTCGAAATTAGTAATCAACGTTAATGATTATAATAACTATAAAACATATTATACGCTTGTGTACTTACACGATCATTTGTACTTGTTTCAACCCTGTTGGAGTTTTCCTCAGTTACTAAGCGTAGTATAGTTTCATCCAGCAAGTCCGTGCGAATTGTTAAATTAAGGATGGCAGACTGTTGGGATTTCGATAACGTAGAACTGATGAAGGGTAATGAGTATTTCGTTTGCACGGCTTTAATTATATTTAAAATGATAACAGTAACAGTACAACAGTTAATAATTTAGATCAATATACACTGTGGCCCAGAAATAAGGACTATATTTTTTAAACTAATATCCTTTTTGTTACATTGGCGATTGCGCTAACTTTTAATGTTTTAGACGTTAGAGTAATAATCACTCGAATATATTAAGGATATAACAGCAAAATACATTAGTAGGGTTTTCAGTGATATATCCATTTTTATTTGATTCAGTTTTTCGTAAAATTCAAAAATTAGCTATATTATGAAACAGTTGGGTCTATAATGTACATATCAATGTACATATCAATTTGGTGCTCTATTATTGGAAAAAATATTTATTTTCTTTCCATGTATATCTGTACATACTTTCCCTTTATTTTATTTCGATTATGCTCGCTCTTTATATATGTTCATTACGTTTTATTTCTCATACTGTATTGAATCTGACGTTTGAGGTTCAACAAAACTTATTATTTAAAACAAATTAATTTAGGATTTAGTGAAACTTGTATGATATCTTGAAAGGAACCAGCTTTATCTGAATATCAGGTTGGAAAATAGTTTTAGTAAATTTCTCGAAATCTATTGTTTGCCTCTATCGATTTATTATCAATATATATTTATTAATCCATAAATGTGAAAACTTGCGAAATCTGATGGGTCCTAATTTGGTTTAAAATACTTGCATTTTATTTTTAAATTTAATTTTTACATTGTATTAATTTTTGTATATCTGAAACTTGGTGAACAGACTTAACATAGTTCCAACTAGTATGGTGAATGGCTTTCGTTGTATATAGCGTTATGATTCGCCGTTTAATCATAGCAGACTATTTGCAGACGGCATTTTTAAACCAATTGTCCAGCCTTCAATATCAGCTTACCGTGCATTTTTACCATTTCCATCCTGCCAGACTCTCGTCAGATACTTGCAATAAATTGTTCTCTTGTAATAAATTTTCCGCCCTTCGTTTGGAAACATTTTTATTTTTCGAAAATAATCCATCCGCCAAGCAACTATTTCATATCTTTCTGTGAGAATACAAATACGGCAAAATTTTTGCCACACTAGCCCTGTACATTTTAAGTATAATATCATTTTCACTTATATTTTGCAGCACCTTATCTAAAGTGGCAAATTCCTTCTTTCTAAAGAAACCGTGAACTGTTCTACGTATCTCATTTTTTGCATGTTCGTCCGCTACAATCTTATTTCGACCGCTTTTTGGTTTCGGTGGCTGTACACTTCCATGTATCCTTCCAGGAAGTGTATCCAAGACAGGATACACTTCCATGTATCCTGTCTTCTCTTAAAATTGTATATATGCTCGACTTTGATGCTCCTGTATAATCTGGACACATATCCACCAATTTATCCTTGTCCGATGATAGGATGATTTCTCTGTATTCAGTAAAATACTCTTAAAATAATTTTCTTCTCGGCTACCGTTCGATAGTGCCTGCGTTTTCGAATATTTTCCATCGTTCATTGATACTATAGTGTATCACAATCACATCACCGTATATTCATGTAAAATCTAGTGTGTAATTTTCTTGGAAAGGTATATTTTGGTTTAATGACTTTTAATATTTTTATATTTTAGATGATTGTCTTCATTCCATGAAAGTAATATTTATAGATTTTTTCATGCACAAATACGTAAAAATATTTACGTGCATATTCCTATTGTTTCACTTGCCCCTTTGGGCGCTGCAGTTTTCTTATATAACAAGTGATCCCCGACTCTTAAGGAAATTTGGACCTGGGTCGCTAGTATTTGTGTTTGTAAGTATGAGAGTTGTGGGGTCGGTTCAGACTGTAACCACTGAAGTTTTGTTCAGATTGGACGATGTTAAAATGAAAGGGAGCGTCTTGGGTTGGCAAGAATATGTATAAATACATATATACACACATGATCTCATAGTCCTGGGTTCGTCGCGTATGCTTTAAAGTTAGACAGGGAAATCTTGATATTGATACATTTGGAATTATCTTACCTCATGTACTCTCATGTTGTCGATCTTAATCTTGTAATGCCTAAAACCTCACATAACTACTAAGATTCACAAACTAACTTTGTCGGATAATACTGAATTGCGTTGGTCGAGATATTAATTCATATAACTTCAAACTAGGATATATATATTTAACGTTTAACATAATAAATTAAGACAACAATAAAACACTTACACCAAACAATCTATAAATTTGGACAATAAACCAGATACGTCGCGCAAATCATAAACCTATCTATATGAGACACAAAGCTAATCACTAGGGTTAAGTAGACCTGACTCTAATCGAACAATTTTGACTAACGCTGCTACTATACTTAATTTTTTTTAATCCAAAGTGACTGTATGAAAACCTGCCGGAAACTGAATAATTTTGGCTAAGATTGTCGCTCTAGCCCTCGTTGGCCGGGAAAATATTGACCTTTCATCCCCTTTAAGTAATACCACTTACCGGAGATAAAATCTGAATCAATAATACGGGATCTACATGACCTCTTACACAATCTCAGGAAACTATTCCCGTACGCTAACGATATCTGGTTACAAACTAAGAACTAAACATTTTACATGACATGGATAAATAATAACAATATTTGTGAGGTGCCTGTTTCCTACATATATGAAGACAAAACCCCAGAGAAAAATTCTTCTTAGGCTAAGATCCTTCTTTCTCCAAAACAATACAATTATGACATATTCTTTCTACATTAATTAGTTAGATGCTCCTACGTTTTATGAAAGTATTATTCTATTATTATCTTCGGGGTATGTTTGGCCATTTCACCATATACTTTCATATTGTAGCTAATGAATACTAATTTATCAATACCGGAAACCATAAATTAAGTTCACTTCTAACTGCCAACTGACCAAAGGAATAACAATTTAAGATTTTACTGTCGAATCTCTAAGAGTCCCTGATTTTATGAGAGGTACCGCAGGGGTACCTAATTAACCCTACAGAAGGGACAATAAGATTTTAGATATTTTACTTTTTGGCAGTTCGGCGTCACACATCTGTTTACATTTTGAAATTAACTGTGATATACTACTTAAAGAGAAAACACAATACAAGATAAATTACCCATTTGGTGTGGACCTTCTTAGAATTTTAGCAATGAACAAAGGACAAATGAATTATGGGTCGATATCATACCTCCCGAAAATATTATAGGCCTGGATTGTACCATTTTGTTAGAAGACCAAGGGTAATAAACTGAAAACGATTGCTTACATTCTCGAATCTATCAGCCACGCACCACACCTACTGTGACGTCACCACATATGATCGGTTTGTGAGAGATATAAAAGAATATGGATTAAATCAGATGTTTTGTGGGTAAAGCGTTATTTAAATTTTTTGAAATTACTTCCATTTAATTGTGACGTTCTCTTTCTCTTGCTGGTTCGATGCCTAGTTTTATCCCGAGCGCCACTGTCTGTTTATGGTGCAGACAGACCACTTCTCCCTACGGGCGGTTCCGTAAGGCCCTGAATAGCTGAGTGGAGACGGTGCGGAACTCCAGGGGTCACGTGTTCCACAGATAGGTCTTTGATTACCCTATCTTAAAGAATACACAGATGAACAATTACAGCAGGTTTATTCCTCAGTCTAGGTTCAACAGGTTTATATACAGTTTATATACAGATCAGGTACAGGTGATTCAGTCGGATTACAGTCAACCGTGGATTACAGTCAAACAGCATGTGCAAGCATAATAATTAGTATGTCTGCATACGAAAATACGGTCTTAGGGACCTATAATGGCCCTAGTCACTACGGGGACCCAAAATGGTGGCGAGTTTAAGTAAAAAGCAGCGTTATGATAGCGGACGGGGAGAAAACAATAACAGTATGATTACGTGCAGACGATAATACAGCGCTGAGATTAGGAACGTATTGCATTAGTACTTATAGTACTCAGTTAGCGCGCCTGTCGTGCATACGAGTGAATAGTCCTTATTTGCTCAGTAATTTACTGGAGCCGGTCGGATTTCTCCCAGTAGTTTGCTAGGGTAGAAACAGGAGGCTCCCTGCCTAGTAGTTTGCTGAGGCACTAACAGATTTCACCCTAGTAGTTTGCTAGGGTAGAAACGGGAGTCTCCCTGCCCAGTAGTTTGCTGGGGCAGTAACAGAAGGAACTATTCACTTATACCGACTTTTGAGGCGACCGCGATCACTCTTGTTCCGCTACTCGTCACTTTACTATTCGCACTTACTGTTCACTACTTGTCACTACTTTTTCCGGACGGCGGTGTTACTGCTGGTGTTAGGGGATGATGCTTACTGACTATTTCAGTGTGGCGGAGCTTCTTTTATACGATTTCGGCCACGCCCATTGTGACGTGTTATTGCTTTTTCTACAGGTGGCTTCGTGGGATTTTGCATACGGCACGTTGGTTCTGCACAAGGTGCCCTAGGATGTTCCTAGTTTTTACTTGGAGCAGCAGTGCAGACAGCTATTAGGGTGTATAGTGTATTAGGGTGTATATTCAGGCGGCTGGCGGAAAAGAGGGAATAAGAGGGTCCACTATACTGAGAAAATTATTTACGCAGCGCGGTACCCAGAAGGGGCTTGTTTATTACTTCGGCTGTAATCAGAACTGAATTTACAATTAAATACTAATGTACGGCTAAAAAGAAATGAATTTTTACGGCCTATAATAACAGAGTAAATTATAATACATAAACATACGGCTTAATACCTACTAAAATATTAAGAAATGTGCGTAATGAGGGGGAAATTATTACCCATTCATTACATAATTAAAAAAAAATATTGACCCAAAAGAGAAAATATTGTAATTTTAAATAAAAATTAGATGAAATTGTATAATAATAATGTATTAAACATATAGGAGCTATATTTAATTGATAATAATTATAGATATCTGAGAACATATTAGAAATAAATATCTAAAGTTGAAATAGATGGTAATATAATGATAATACCAAGTTATGCCTACGTACAGCTACTGCAATATAATTCAATAGGTAGTTGCTATTTTTCTGTTATTCATGTCTATTTTAAATGAATTACTTAATAAATAAGAATCCAATATTCAAAATCTTTTTATATTTTCTATTTTATTCTTTTTAATTTTTTCTAGCTTGAATTTTCTAGTTTGAGCATATTTCATAAACATGCCTCAAAAATAATCGATTTGAAACAAAAAATTTGAAATTCCTGTGCTAATAATACAAACCCGCTAAAAATTTCGCCTCTTAACGGATTCCACCCATCCGTTAATCTATCCGCTAATCGCTGCTTGTCGCCACTATCTTGTATATAGTTGCTGTACCCTTAGGCGCAAGAGAGAGAGAGAGAGAAAGAGAGAGAGAGAGAGAGAAAGAGAGAGATAGAGAGAGAGAGAGGGACAGAGAGAGAGGGACAGAGAGAGAGGGAGGGGAGAAAGGGGGAGAGAGGGAGAGAGAGAGAGAGGGGGAGAGAGATGTAATAAAAGTTCCGTTGTCAGAGATGTGTATTTAGAGAGAGAGAGAGAGTTAATTACAGAGTTAATTACAGAGTTAATTACAGAGTTTATTACAGATATAATTCAAATTTCGAAAATTTTTCTCTAGCTCTTTTTGTGGTATCAATTTATACTTATCCGTTAAATTTTTTCGCACTTTTTCCTTATTTTCCACATCTCTTATTACCTATCTCTTATCGACTGCCTTATGTTCAGTAGATATTGCCTGTACGAGGTTAGATGCTCTTCTACACTCTGGATGAGGTATGATGGTGGCCTCGATTGGCTGACGTTTGATGCTCTCAGAGCGTGGCGGAAAAAGTGGACGTTCTGAACCGAACCCTACTACTACTTATAAATAAATACACATATTTATAAGGAAAATGTTAATAAGTACCATAAACTATATAAAAATATTAATTTCAGGGATTTATGTCGATGATTATCCTCGTAGCCGTTCAAAAACGTGTAGAGAACATAACGAACCATATGAGTGAAATTGAATGGTCTTTACGAATGGGTAGTTCAAAAATGCGAGAAAAAATACTGAGGATGGCAACTGTTATGACGTACATTATGAAAGTAAACGTATTGCTTATCATAAGCACCTATATCCTGTTACTGAATAGCGAGAGGACACGTGCGGAAGACGAGTTTATCTACCAATTGAAGATCCTAAATGAACACTTTCCTGAACATGGCAATATTCTGAAAGCAATATTTTTAATTAGCCTAAGTTATATGCTAGTTCCTATGATACAAATGATATACGTTTTCAGCTACTTCGTCCTGCATATGACATTTCAGGCAATGCTTGTATATGACCGCATTGAAAATATTACCGAAGGGTTTTCCGATCACGTAGAGGTCGCCGATAATGAGGCGTTTCACAGACAAGTCACCAAAAGGTTGAGGTTTTGTGTCATCCGAGGATCTGAACTGAAAAGGTCAGCGGGAATTGTAGTTTTGGGGTGTAGGTGCTGCAAAATATTTCCATGTACGTTACTATACAATACAATACAATAATTACTAATGTCGTGTGAATTCAATAAATGGCGTAGTAATGCGCCTCTTTTTTAATCTTGAAAATGCTAAATTCAGCTAAATTCCTGGCTGAATTGCTTTCCAACTAGTTCGCGATATACGTCGGTCTCATTTCGAGCCACATAACAATGTTTATCCGTCATTACGGTTTATCTCGCTCCAATACGGATAATCACGGGTAGTTTTTATTGATTTTAGCATATCAAAAACATTATTATTTTATCAAATTTCGTATATGGGAATTTTCTTTTTATTTTACTTGTAAGATTGTGAGATGTTAATTTTTTTTCTGGAAAATGGGCTCAAAGCATTTTTTTTCGTGAACCTGTTTATTTTGATGGTTTTCACATTCTGTTAGCCTTTATTAACAACTCCGTGAAAACAGAAATTCAAAAGAAAAAAATCTCATGAGTTATTCTCGCTTCTACGCTTCTTATTACACTGTGTTCCAATGGCTTTTAAGAAGGCTCAATACCAACCACTTGTCAATATCGGGAGATTTAGAACACCCATATGTCTCTTGAGATCACCTTATCCATACAAATACGAAAGCGCAAGAACAAATTAATTAAAAAAAAGTAAATCAAAGTAATAAAAATATCTAATATCTGTAGCCTAGATGAATTCGGTCTATTCAGTACGATTTTAAAATACTATTTTGTGATACTTTCCAGCAACTTTTTCGTCTGGTATGTAACATTCTCTAACTATTCATTATTGTTGCTGTGATTTTTCCGATGATTATTTATAAGTTTGACTAACCGTACTTATTGATTTGATGAGATAATTGATATTTCTTTTAGCTACTCCGAATCTCAATTCCGAATAGTATCGCCCATAGTTGTGACATACCTGCTAATATCCATGCTGCTGGTTGTTTGTTACGTTAGTGAATGGTACCTAGTAAGTATTTTATAATTATATAAGCAAAATTTAAATATTGTAAAATATTTTAATGCAATATTGTAATAATAGACCAGGCTCGACAATTTTTGAAACAAAAAAAAATAATAGTAGGATGAAACCCATTGGAAAAGGAAGAGATTATAACCAAAATGAAAGGAAAAATAATTTACGGGCTGAGGTCGGGAAGTGGAGCGGTGAGTTTTTAAGGGTAAAAACGGTTTATCTCGATTTGCGGCAAAATATATAAATAAAAATATCTACAACTTTTGCATTTACATTTTTTCACATAACCTCAAAATGTATGTGAAACATCAAACAATTCTTTTACAACAATTTTTTTTTTGTAAAAGAAATTTGGTGGAAACTTACCCTTTTATGTCCCAAACATACTGCAATTTTTTTTATTTTAAATATTTATTTTGCACCTTATTTTGACTTGAATATCGAAAAAGCACCCTAATTATCCATATAAAATTCTCGAGTCAAAATATCTGCTTTTTTAAAAAAGTCGGTGGGCTTTTTGTTCGTTGAAATCTCTACTTTCTGAGGTGTAAAAAAAATATATATTACTATGATAAACGTTCTCAAAAAATGCCAAAAAACGAAAAAAACTCGAATCCGAATTTATTTTAATCATTATGTATAATTTTGAGTTACTTATTAAAATTTACACTTTAATTACTCGAAAAACTTAAGATTCTATGTTACATTGTAAAGAAAAAAATTACAAATCCATAAAACATAAAGATTGCAAAAAACATGAGAAAATAGTTGTTCTTATTAAAGATAGGATTTAAAGGGGATTTCATCTAAAAAATGTGACTGCTGGATTTTTTTTCAGTAAAAAAGTTGATTTATTAAATTCTAATTACATTTATATCATATAAAATCTCATAATATATAAATATACATGTAAACCGTACTATTGAATTTAGATACTTTATACTGATTACGCTATTCATTATAATATTTTTAAATACATTAATCTAGTTATTTATAAATACCTTATCATACATTCTAATCACTTATCCATTAGTTTCTGTCTCTTTGATGGCATTTCTTCACTAGATTCGACAAACCTTCCCGATTCTAGTAGATCTTCGAATTATTCAAAACCATCACCGTCTTCGTCTCCAATATTATTTCCAGTCTGCATTGGTTCTTCATCCACAATTTCATCATTAACTTCCTCTTAGGTTTTTTCTTCCATATTGGAGCATTTTTCATAACCATGACAATTTGAGCATAAATTTGTGCCTTTTTAAACCATCTTTTCGGCAGCCACATTTTAAACTGTTACATCCAGCTGCAGCAAATAGTTTTGCGCAATATTTCCGAAATTGATTCCTTTTCTGTAAATTTGGGCATAATGCCACGTTGATGTTGCTTTCAGCTCTAATCTGTTGCTTAGCATTGATGTTGCTTGTCAGTTCGTTACCCAGCCAAGTTTGAACCTGATAATATGCCCTGTAACAATGTTGTTCTGCTGCGCCTTCGGTGGGTGGGAGATTTGCCAAAATGAAAGATGATTTAATTTTTGCCAATTGATATTTTCGGAATCTTAATTGATTCAGTGTTACATTATCATTTTTATATTTATAAATAGATTCGATTAATTGTAATCCATTTTTTTCGATATCTTCTTTGTTTGCATCTTTTTTATAAAAAATATTGGCGAAATTTGACAAATTTCTAATAATGAATTTACGATACTTTTCTTTCCTCTTCCGGCAAATACAGATGTTGTATCGCAAGTGAAAAACGGAAATGAAACGATATCTTTGATGACTTCATATTTGAAACTATTAGACGCGAAAAGCAGATCTTTTACATTTCCAGAACCTGGCTTGAGAAAATAAATATCATGATTATTTGAATTTAATTGATTCAAAAGGACCAAAAGATCAATATCTTGACCCACAACAATGACAGTTTTATTAATATATCTGGCAATTTCTATCGAGGTTTTAATTATGTCAGCATCAGCATTTTCTTCTGCTTGTTTACAGGAAAATCCTTGTGACTGTAATCATTTCATTAACGTGCCTGCAATGCATCCGATCTTATCGGATTTGCAGGTGTAATTCAATACAGGAAGGAGTATTAGCTTTCTGAGTAGTTGTTATCTGTAAATCCATTCAGTATGTAGTTTAGCCTACTTTTGGCTAGGGTCGCTGCTTTAGGTGCCTGCATTGTAGGCCGGTGCTTGTCACAAGACATTACTTAGTAATGTCTGATGAGTAGTAGCAACTGACCGCTAGAGGGGTCTGGTTATCCCTCGCTTGCACTCTACTGCTTGGTCTGCTTGACTGTTTTGATAGTTTTGGTCATTCATTAATTCCTCTACCTACGGTGTACTGATGAGAGCCAACAGCTCGAAACTAGTCTACACCTGGTGGAGGTATCGGTGAATAACCATGGCGATCTTATCGGATTTGCAGTTGCAATTCAATACAGGAAGGAGTATTAGCTCTCTGAGTAGTTGTTACCTGTAAATCCATTTAATTTATGACATTTGTATACTTTTGGAAAATTTTGATTAACTCCGAATTGGTTTCACTAAAAATGTTATATCTATGAGCTCAATTTAAAATTATTGTTTTATGAAGTTAAGTAATTGCTAATTTAGAAAATTGTTCATTAGTTTTGATATCTCATTCATGACTTATATTCGAATGATATGATAAGGTACCTTAAATTTGTCTACCGTTGCTTCTTCTACCTTCGCTTACGTTTTTATTTTCACAAAATCAAAATTCGTAGAAAATATTGTATCTGGGGCACTAGGATTGAAAATTTGGTTGGCAATTAATACAGTCAAAACTAAAAACTTCATTATGTCGATAGTAGCCGTCGCGTCGTGGACTAAACGGCATTATCCCGGAGGTAACTTTTGGTTCGGAGTATAATAAGGCCCTTTGCTTAAGGCGTTTATAGATAGTGTTGTAGTGTTTAGCTCTAAAACCAAATTCTTGCGAGTCGAATAATATATTATACGTTTTTCGCTCATCCTACATCAATTTAGATAAATAATATTTGAAGAGATCATGAATGAGAGTAGATGTTATAATTTGCTAAGAGAATGAAGCCTGAAATATATACAAACCTAATATAATAGTACATTCATACTCTTCGCTACTTTTAATTTAGTTATTGTACTGAATGAAAAATATTTACTTGGTTTATAGGTTTATTATTTATCAAAATTAAACAGAACGAACTATGATTTTGATGTAAGATATATGTTAGTAACATCTATTGCATCGACGGCTTTTGCATAGATGCAAATATAAAAAATGTTAGGAAAAGGACAACGGGGCAAGAACATCGTATATTGTTTGATATTTATAAAAGTAATTATTTGGTTACTTTAATTATGATACAAATTTCAAGAAATCATTTATTTTCGGCACCTGTTACTAAATTATTTGTATATAAGTCGCAGAAAAGCACCGTTAATTTTAAGTATTTAATGTATCGCCTAAAACTCTAAATATTAATCTAATGGAATTTACCTAATTCAAAGTTTTATAATTTTAGGAGCCAGATCCTGACTATGTTCTGCAGTGGGTATTCATGGCAGTGAGCGGCTATTCGGGACTGGTGGCTGTTGAAATGGGCAACCTGATAGAAGAACAGGTATCGTTGAAGAACGTTGTCAAGCAGTCATAGAACTATCTAACTGTTTTTTTTAGAGTACCTCTGCCTACAATGCACTTATGTCTCTACCCTGGTATAATTTTAACAAATATGAACAGAGAACCCTGTTATTCTTCTGTCTTCACGCTATGATACCATTACGTGTAACCCGTTACGACAGCCTTGCCATTAACAGGACTACCATCGTTATGGTAACGATAATGTGCTCATAGACGATGTATAAAAGCCCGCTTTTAATTTTGATTAGACATGGAAACTGAAGTGAACACACGAACTATAAACTTGAATGAATCTAGTGACAACAGCAACATTGATTTGTACTCGGACAATGACGACAGTTGTCGACTATATATATATATATATTTTACAACAGTAGTGTTGTAAAATACTTACTATTTCTATTGCTTCACAGTAGGCCGAATTGTGTCTTGTTGTTATATAATATGTGATAAAAGATCACTGCTGAGCTTGAGTCCTCTATAATCCAGTAAGGGAGGTTCAACTAGGTTGCTTGGAATATCGAAACTAATTTGCTTGCAAATTATTCTTGGTAAATCTTATGGAGACTGACATGTTTAAAGTTATTTAATGATATTAGGTTATTTTCCCACTCTTACATGAGAGTCATGATAACTCATAAATATAGAAATTTGGTTGTTTTATTAACAAAAGGAAAGTAAATATGTCTATAAGGCAGGAAGTTCAACACACAAAAGTATATAGGTTTATAAGACAGGAAGTTTAACACACAAATGTAAATATGTCTGTAAGACAGGAAGTTTAACACAAAAGTAAATATGTCTATAAGACAAGAAATTTAACACACAAAATGCAGTATGTGGTTACCAAAATTATTTAGAAAAAAATGGCAGCATGCTTAAGTGCATACATGCAAATCATAAAACTCTGTGAGGAGTAATATTTTGAAAGAACTTAATATTAAGACCTACGCGAAACTACGCAATCTTACACTAATTACATGGGCAGTGGGCCTCTCGAACAATGAATTCTTACTACTAAAATTATATTAAAATGTTACCTTGCTACGTTTATATATAATCCTTTCAGTTTCGAAGCACCATAATTTTATTTAAACCGAACTTCACTTTGCTTATTTTTATTTTCACCACACTCATTCCATCTGTCGGATTCACCATCTATCGGAAGAACCTCGTACTACCAATTGGAAAACTGCTTATCCTGGTTCACGATGCTGCCATCTATCGGAATTACCTTTACTATGGGTACCTACTCGCTACTCTTGACCGTAACTTTTAGGTAGGTATCAATTTAACACGGAAAATTTGGATAACCTTTATCCTCTGCTTACTTTATTTTCTTGGAACGATTTCTCCTCCTTTTCCTTCCTCGTACACACTATTTTCGCCTCGTACACTCTCCCTGGAGACGCCGTGCTTGGAATAACTTATTGCTAAGTCAGAACACTATAAATCTTGATAATTTTCTTCTCTACTTGTTTATCCGTTGAGAACTGAATACTGTAGCACAAATTTTCTTATTTTACTATTGTCTAACTAATTATAATTTATATTTTTTACAGACACATAAGCGTAGCTGCCGCTTGTTAAAGGACGTTATTGCAACACTCTAGTTTGTTACTCGTTTCTATGGAAGTTTATCAATTTGACACAATCGAAGTTCCTTGACAACGAGTCTTATGTTATGTTACTCTCATACAATGTGACCAATCATATTGCAGCTAATTATTTAATTTATTTAGTTTACCTTAAATATTGTTGAATTTTGGTTTAAACAGTTTAATTCTCCTATCTACATAGGACATCACACATCATATTCACTTTCCACAAATCAGTTTCAATGTTCACAATATAGTGACCTGTACCCATCTGTACCTTAAACGTTTTGCTTCAGGATTATTAATCCTGAACCCCTATTCTGACGTGACGCTTTTACATTTTTACGTCCAAATATACCGAGTTTATGTTAGTGTGATATACCATAAGGTTTGTTAGGATTTGTCTATTCCGATTAAGTTGGATTTAGAATTTTGCGCCGATAAATGACTTTAATATTATTTAATTTACATACTGGCCAATCAGATGATTTCTCGTACATCGTCTGTGCGATGTGTAGAGATGCTTGCGCTCGCGACTGATACTAGAGTTGGGACTTTATAGATTGAATCTCAGTACACGTATTACTTTATAATTTAACGTGTTTATTGTATTTTAACTCTCTATTTGGGCTCTGGACATTCATTTATCTCAATATATTAGATACTGTTTAAAGATTTTTTAATACTTTTTCTTAAAATATATTTAGTTATATTACAAAATATTTTGTAATATAACTAATTGTTAGTTTCATTACTTTTTTAAAACATACAATATTATTGTAGAGTAAAATATACATATTAGTAGTTACTTTAAGACACCAAGAGGTAAAATAATATCAATAGGTAAAACACTTGTTTTGTTTATTATATTAGATACATTCAATGAACGAGTCCTACCCTCCGCTGTGACATTATTACTATCTGTTTCACCAATATCGTTCATTGGAGGCGTATATGTGCAACGTGACGCCACCATAATTTGCGATTGCAGTATAACTACAGCTACCTCGATGCTTAGCGAATTAAAATTAACATTGCATTATGCGTTGTTATACGTTAGTTGTGAATAATGTCTACCTAAATAATATTTTTGTTCATTTCAGTTCTACAAGATTGTCAGCTCTTTAGCTGCTGTAATGGCCAAGAGATAGTGAAGTGACTATTCTTATAGATAAATAAACACGTTATCATCTGAATCAACACAAAACAAAATAAGGCACATTTTTAAAACCAAATAAATTACCAAATTTTTATAAAAATTGATATGTCTAATATATAATATGTAATTACACTTCCGCAATTAAATTCTGCATTAAATATTCTGATAATTCTTTTACTACATTGCTATTTATAACTGTGTGTACATTAAGAAGTATCTACTACAATGTTTAAAGATATTAAGGTCTGCTTTGCTAATATCGTATATTAATTTTGAAGGGTGGCTCAGCTTCTATTTTATATGCCTAAATGTAATAGTGTGTTTTTTACCACGGTTATTATTATTTTTATTATTAATAATATACTATTAATAATAATCCACTTGGTTGATCTTGTTAATAATTTAATGCGGCCAGTGGGTTGGTTGCTTTCTGTGTAATATGGAATCTTCACCAGGAATAGAATATTTGCAGGTAATACTATTCAAGTTTGGGTGTTGTTTTAAAAAACTCAGTATAGCGATGAATAGAGTGACAGTCGTTAACAGAAAAACAAGCGTTGACTGACGGACAAAAAATAAACTGGTTAAAGATAAGGTCCATTTTGTTGGAAAGCGATTAACTATTTTTGCTTATTGTTCAACATGACGCACCTGACGCACCTGTATATAAGATTGATATTAAAAAGAATGAAGAAACAGCACTAAAATTACATTAGAAGACCTTTTAATGAGTGAATTAGGGGCCAATGGCAAGATGATCGCTGCAAAAAAAACACAAATGTTAACGAAATGATGCATCTTATTCCATTAGACTGTCAAGATGTCTACAAAAAGTTACAAGGGGATGATAACATCGACGAAGATGTGGATGGATACAAAATAGCTACTCTTGATTTTAAAGATGAAAGTGTTTAATTGAGTTTTTTGTATCAATGAATAAATTTTCTTTTATGTAAACCTTTTGGTTTTTTGATTCTGAACAATTCGCAATAACGCAGAAAGCAGCCAACCCCGAAAAAAATGTCTATATTTTTCAAAATATTATACTAAACACATTTTTGAAATTGTTGAGATTGTTACAAATAGTTGGTTTTACTAGATAAAAATAAAAAGTAACTGTTTATTTTTAAGTGTATAAATATATTATTAATAACTTTTGCAAATAATATAACTACTTTTGTGGGTTGGAAGCTTCCTGCATAACTATGTCCATATGGGCTTCAGAATTTGCTTGTTGATAAGCATTAACAACTCAGAGTGACGTCCGAGGAGCCAATACATTAGTCTGAATTTGAAGTTTATTTGCTTCCATTTCTTCTTCACATGTGTTTTCCATCGAAGTTTTGCATCTAAGGGCATTCCTAGATACTTTGCTTCGTTGGCATGTGGGATTACTGGAATATAGTCATATATCTTGTTGGTGAAATTGACATGAATGGATTTCGCCCCGTTTAGTTTGATGCGCTATATCATTGTTCAAGTGGTGATATTATTGACTGCTGTTTGAAGTTTCTTTGTGAATGACTTAATGTCTTGGTCAGTCTCGAGTAGACATCTTCGTTACGTGTTTTAATAATAATAAGTTGTTACATTGATCCATTTTGCTTTCTTTGTATTCTGTGGTGTATGTTTTCCGCAGCTTCCGCTAGATCTCACTACTGGGAATAAGATCAGCTCTACATGGTACATCCAGTGAGTATAACCAGGGTATAGGAGTATAATATCAATTAAATCCCCATATGAAATTCTATAAACCGTTTATTAAACCGAATATCCTAACAGAATCCAAATTTTCCAAAATTAATGTCGTCTCACAAAATAGGCTAATTAATAATTATCATTTTAATATACCTATATAGGACATCAAAATGATATTAATAGGCAATTAGGAACGATCAATTTATACTTTCTATACCAGTAACGTATATACATAGTTAATTAGATCCCAGTATGCTGGGTACTAAGGCACCACGATCATTATTAAAAGGCAATTATTGAATATTAATTAAAATATATCAATAAAATATTAATTAGGCTGCTCTTTGTGTCTTAATAAATATTGCACCTTCTGAAATTATTAGTACTAACGTTAATATCTAATAATTAAAAACTATAATATGAATTGCTTGTGTACTTCCAGGAACATTTGTACTTGTGTTAACTCTCTTGGAGGTTCTCTCTGTTAAGCAAGGATAGTATAGTTTCCTCTATATAGCTAAATTAAGGATGGCAGATTGTTGGGATATCGAAAATGTTGGGATATGAAAAGATGGATGGTAATTAGTATCTCGTTTGAATGGCTTTAATTATATTTAAAATAATAGTTGTAATAATTGTAGTTCGAACAGTTAATAATATAGATCAATATACACTGTGGCCCAAAAATAAGGAGTACATATTTAAAACTGTAATAACTCTTTTGGTACATTAAAATTCAGCGAAAAGAATTTTGGAGGTTTTAGAGAAATAATTACTAAAATGTATTAAACATATTACAGGATAATAAGTTAGCAGGCTTTTGAGACTCATTTACATTTTCCTCTGATTCAGTTTTGTATAAAAATTAAAAAATTGCCTTAAAATGAAGAAACAAAACATGTCCAAAAAAGTCTATAAAGTAATTTTTAATTTTCTGCCAGATCAGTCTAAATAATAATTCTTCTCTTTTCAAAGAAGTTAGTACAGAAATATTTTTTACTAAATTTCCGGTTTTGGAATCTTGATTTTGCATGCATGCAAAGAATGGTAAAATCGTTTTTACTGCATATTTTGGCGGCTTTTGACTTAAAAGATTTTAAAAAAATTATATAAATAATGAATAGTAAGACAAAACTCATAGGCTCATTTAAAAAGTTGAGCGAAATCCGACAATTATTCCACGAGCTTTGTAGGTTTTTAATCGACTTTAAAAAAGGAGGATGTTTTGAATTCGATTCGTGTATTTTTATATGTATGTTTATCCATTACTATGGAGCGGCTTAAGCAAATTGGATAATAATTGCTGAATACTATAGGGTATCATCGGGGGTGGTCCCATTGAAATTTTAACCATTTGGTACTTCCGGTTATAACGGAAGTCGCTGCCAACTTTGTTATTTTAAATGAAATATTATATATTATTGAATTTTCTAAAAGTTGATTGAAAGGCAAACTAAAAATATGTAACGTGCCGTATACCAATGGCAAAAGCATTTCTGAGATATCTGACATTTTATAAAAAAATTGACATATATGCATGTTTTTAAGAGTATTTATAACTTTCTTTCCTGAGTTCCACACTTGTTTTTGACACGTAGAAAGGGCATAATCAGAAGTACTTTCTACAATTAAAATAATTTAAAAAAATAAAATACAAAGTGTTTCATTTCTTCCGCTGCATTTGGTCTACTGCTTTGGTCTATGATTTGGGTAATGGACATCAATTCATCTTTTCCTGTTTTAAATAGATATTTGTATATTTTATGACTTGGCAAAAATTGTTTCTATTCTTAGTCAAATAAACTATTAATAAAAAATATGTAGTATATTTATACGTAAATATATAATATGTAGTATATGTGTTCTGTAAATTTAGTATAATGAAAAATGGAAAATAAAAAGGAAAATTTTACCCCTAGATTCTGAGCCCGGCCCGAACCCCCCACTCCTCTTCGTTCCGCATAGTAAAAACTTTGAGGTCCCATAGCTCCCCTCCTAATCGTCCGATTTAGTTGGGCTAGAATTAAAGGTCGAAAAAAATCTGTCGACTGGTAAAAAAATTGAAGGTATGAGGGAGATTTCCCTCATACCCTCATACATACCTTCCGGGGATTTCGGTATAAGGCAAACCCCGTTTGAAGAAACAGGAAAATCTTTTTTTTTTGCGGGCTTGTCAGTTGTTTGCAACAAAAAAATATTCGCTATTGCTGTCGTATAGCGTAAGACGAAACGAAGAAAGAGCCGGAATTGTTGTGGGCATTTTAAAACTTTTCATTGTCCATTGTCCTCTTCCATTGTCCCCTCTCCCCCCTCTCCTAGATATACCGTCACCCCCAGCCTGCGGCCTCGTATTTCCTTCTATACTCTATCCAACGAGAGAATGGACTTGCTTTGCGCATCGGCGACTAAAGAGGAGGGGCTCTGTAACGAGCTACGCAGGACCGTCATTCGATGAAATAAATTCGTAAGTAGGTGAAATAAATTTTATTTTGAAAACATGAAAACATTTTATTTATTTAACATAAATTTATTATAAATGTATGAGCGTTATGAAAGTAATATAAACCCTAAATATTTTTCCAATGCCCGTTTGTTTGGTTAGTGTTAAAACTGTCTCTTCGTACGACATTTGCGGATTGTCTTCCTTTAATTTCTTATATAAATTTATTATAATTATTTTTTGACTTTGATGCACGACCTAAAATTAAAAACAAAAATAAATCATTGACCACGGTTACTGGTGGTGAATAGTATGCGTATTAAATAAAACATATTTATTATTATATTTCTTTACCTGGCCTCTTTTATTCTTCTTAATTGGCGATAATGGTGGATTTATCTCGTCTCTGGCTGCTGCCATTCTTATAATAGATTTAAAACTTATTTCACAACCGTAAACAACACAACTAAAATAACCGTACTTGCGAGACTACAAATACAAACTGTGAATAGGTAGGCAGTAGTAGGTACTTTATATAATTAGGTACCAGGTAGGTATCGGACCCAGGCGCCGGCCCTGGCTACCTGCTGAGCCAATTAAGACGTTGAGGGCGTTGAACTAATGTTCTAAGGGGCGGAGATCTGACCAAAACAGACGAATTTTCGCTCGAGTGCAAGTCCATTCTCTCGTTGGATACAGTATAAATAGATCTTCCACGAAAAAAAATTGAGCCTGCAACTCCACTCCCTCTCGATGAAAACCAATGTGATTTTTCCTATTTTCGCAACTAAGATTCGAAATATCTCGCCAAGCAACTATCCGATTTCGCTCAGCTTTAAATGAGCGTAAGTCTTTTGTCGTACTCTTAATTCTTTTTTTTGTTTTTAATATGCATTAAAAACGATTTTCCCATGCTTTTAATTGATCGCCCCCCCCCTTGATCCCGTCTGCACAAACCATGCCAAAAAGATGGGAGGACCTGATTTGATAGGTTGGGGGGAAAATGTTTAAATTTGAGTTGTCTGTTTTCGACCCATATTTCTCCAGATCCACCCACTATTCTATAACGTTATAGGAAACATACTGTCTCTTTATTGTCTGTTTGGTACATAGTACACAAAAACAGTAGTAGCAGTCATGGAGGGTAGAGGTTCGCAGAACCGTCTCTGTGTATCAAAAAGGGTCCTTCGAAAAGCGTTAAATTAGGGTGGCGCTACTGTAGCAGGTGGGTAAATTTTAAAGAAAGCGTCAAAAAATATTAAAGTAGGATAGAGAAGTAAAAAAGGAAAGAAAAACTTCCGCTTTGCTACGGCGCACTATTCAAGAAAATAAATCACTATCCACGTTATTTCACAGCAGTTTTTATAGGTTATATTTAGTAAATTATTTCGGACTACGTAAGCAGTTGAGGTTTTGTATACTGCAGTTTCATTAACTACTCCGGTCACCAAAAGTATTAAATTTATCAACTTATCGCACTTTACTCCGTCAACACCTGGTACATTCATTTCATACCCCTTTGCTACTCTAGCGCCATTCTGGAGGAATTTGGAACTATTATTTGCTGCTTACAGCTAAACACTTTTGCAACTGTTCCCCCATATAAGGGCGTCCTCCATACTAGCAGTGTTTCTTTTCGGAAATGTATACTTGGGTTTAATTGCAACATATTATCATATTTTAGATGATTGTCTTCACTCTCTGAAAGCAATATTTATAGATTTTTATATGCATAAATACATAAAAATATGTACGTACACATTTCTATTGTTTCATCTGCTCCTGTGGGTTTTGCAGTTCTATTATATAAGAACTGACCAACAATTGCTAAGAAAATTCGTATCTATGTCGCTGTTGCTTATATCTGTAAATATGAAAGTAGTTGGTCGGTTTAGACTACTCCTTCCAATACATTGTTAAATTTGGTTAATAAATATTACGCAATCTGCTTGCATTCAGTGGCGGCTTGAGGATTCTGGAATAGGTGAAGCGTTTTTTACCAAAATAACTGAATCAGCTACATACATTTTTTTGGACGAATGGTAGAAAAATTAATCCGTTTAGGTACATTTACAAAAAATGCTAAAAAAATTCTAAAAAAAAGCTAAAAAGCTAAAAAATGAAACCTACTGTTTCAGATGTACGATCTGCACTAACATCGAAAAATCCAAAAAATCGTTTTCTACTAATTTTGCACTAAAATTAACATATCTAAGCATAGTGAGCTGAGTCATTTTTGCACAATGCCTGTCATCTGATCCACTTGTACTGAAAAACATATTTCATCTATTCCCTTTGATATAGTTTCGTGAAAATAATCAGAAACACATTGCACAATTTCGTTTTGTATTGTTTCACTTCCATTTAAACTGTGGTGTGCTGTGGTTTCCTCCATCTCACCGACATAGTCGGCGCGCAATAATTTTCAAGCTGTGGTTATATGAAGGAATAGTACCTACCTAATATTATTAATAATTGTCCTTGCTTCTAATTAATATGAAAAATTTGCTATAAATTATAATTTCATATCCCTATTTCAAATCCATATTAATAATGCTTTGGTTTGAATAGCTATTATAAATTGTGAAAATTAGGCTGATTCTTCACTTCACTTGCTTTAACCCACGAGCCGCCACTGCTTATATTGTATGCAAATTCATAAGTTCCATAGGCGGTGGTATTGATTTTCTAAATATAGATGTACTGTAGACACCGCAATTCATGAAAGTTTTTTGAAATTGTAATTGCCGAATATCTGCAATTCGTTGTCTCTAGTGATGCATCTCTGGATTACGCATCTCTTATTATGCATATCTCTCTCTCTCTCTCTCCCGTTCTCTCCTATTTTTTGATATTGACTCTTTGATTGTCGAATAGCAACTCGCCACGTTCTTCGACAGTCGCGGAAAAAGTGGAGGGGATGTTCTGAGCCGAGTTACTACTACTACTACTCTTATAAATGCACAATATTATAAGGATAAATAAGTAGCAGTAATAGAAGTAATAAATAGCATAAATGCTAAAAATAATTTCAGGGATTTATGGTAACGGTTTTCATGGTATACGTTAAAAAACAAACAGGGGATTTGATGGACTACATAAGGAAGACTTCATGGTCTATATGAATGGGTAGCACAAAAATTCAAGAAGAAATATTGCGGATGGCAAATATTTTTTCATACATCATGACAGTAAACGTACTGCTTGCCATAAGCACCTATATCCTGGTACTGAACCGGGAAATAACAGATCCAGAGCACGAGTTCTTCTATCAAGTGCAGTTCTTAAAATAACAGTTTCCAGAACATGGAAAAATTCTGAAAATAATATTTTTAATCGGCCTGGGTTATATGGTACGTCCTATGATACAAATTATATACGTTTTCAGCTACCTGGTCCTACATATGCTCTTTCAGTTGGCGCTGATATATGACCGCATGGAGAGGATCACCGAAGGGTTTTCCGATGACATAGAGGTCGCCGATGATGAGGCGTTCCATAGACAAGTCACCGAAAGGTTAAAGTTTTGTATCATACGAGGAGGTGAACTGAAAAGGTGAGAGGAAATTATAGTCCTGGATATACTGCACGTGATTTCCCTGAATTATCACTTAATTTAATTTTTATCAACACACATTTATAATTACATCGTGAGTAATTGCTTATGCTTAATTATATATTTTGCAGAGAAGTAGGGAATGAAAGACTTGATTGTTTCTCACATACTTTTTTAATTACTCAGATTTCCGGTTTTGAGATGCCTTGCATCTCTTCTTCAGATCCATACAATGTAATTAGGCTACCAGAATTTAGCTAATTAATACACGATATATACAGACTTATACATTTGATTTTATAAATACTACATAAATTTACGTTACAAAAATTTTCACGAAATTGTTTTCATAAAATTATCTGTATGTCTATGAGGTAACACATTTATATTTTATATTTATGAACTATATAGAGTGAAACATTTTTTATTTATAAAATAAAATAAAATAGTTAATTTGGTAAAGTAAATTAAATTCTTATTTTCTGAATGTTTGCTTTGCTGAATAGATATCGATTTTTTGGGCATGATTTTATGAACAACTTCTATTTTTCGGGTGGGTCACTGAATCTGCTGTATATCCTTCCGCTACTTCTGACGACTTCTGACCACCCCCGTGCCATTTCATATCTAAAATGTCCACGCCTGGGGCATTTGCTAGTAATGTTCTTCGAAACGAGAGGACGTTCTTCGAAACGAGCGGCCGGTGGACTTGGATTTGAAATTTTAAGAAATTTAGCTGTTGTACGGAATTTTTGAAATTGTATACTTTCCAACCATCTGATTTACACATCTGCCACGTTCATACCGATAAAATAAGCGTTCATCTTGAGCCTTTTTTGGTCGGAGTTGCATATAATGATTAACATACGTTACCCAATCTTCTGTTACGATAAATCTCCTTTGCACATTTTTTTTGTAATAAGAATCTGTACTAACAACACAATTTTTATACTTAACGTCCCTCAATTTTAGATTATATAAGTCGTCAGTTCGGCATGCCCCAGCTTATTCCAGATTATTCCAATAATCGCTACCACTTTTTTTAATTAAAAATATTTCATCAGGAGCTTCTAACAAGAACTTTGATATATCATTCTTTGTAAATACCTGAGAGATACCTGAAAAAGGTTGATGTCCGTCATTTTTCCTTTTTATGAATGCCTTCAAGCGGATAAATTTCGAAATATCCTGGTTCTTATATAATGAAATCAATTTCAACAGTTAATATACTGACCATAATGTAGCAGGGGACAATGTCTTTGATTTTTCTGAGTAAAATACTAATAATACATCTTCCGTTATTGTGGGCACATCTTTAGTTGTACACCATTTGATCTTTACATTTGTCCGGTAACAAACTCCTGCACGTGATAATTGCTGCTTCTTCAATAAAATTCATTTTTAACTAATTTATAGTCGAATATTAATCTTAAAAGGCGTTTTCCGTCGACCGTGTATTTACCAGGTTAATTAATGTATACAAAATCGTTTATTAATGACCCCTATTAATGCATGATTTTCTATTAATAAACGATTTTAGTGAAACATACGCATAAATTTAAATTTCCAAATCAAGATGCCGTGTCATCAGTGTCAGTAATGTCACGCTTAATATGTGAAATATAGTTTTGTAAAACGTCTTCTTCTACCTCCATACTTTCTGACAGTGGTGCAGACTTTTCAGCCATTAAACGACTGGGTGGTTCAAAATCCACTGATGTTGCAGAAGGATAATATATATTGAAAATTCAGTACAAAATAAAGTCGACATAGCTAAAAAAATCTTCCGTGAAACCATCACAAAAACTCCTCATACTAGTTCTACCAGCGCCGAAACAATCATCCAAGATAACGACTTGAACTTAAATTTAAATTCAGAATATCATAAAACTAATCATTTATCTGTGCCTTCCTTCAATTTTATTAACTGCACTGTTTCTAACGTAAATATAAATATTTGCAAACACAAATCAGATTTGTGGTACTTTATAATAATTACTGAATGACTGCACTTTATTCAAAGTGCAGTCGACGGAAAAATTTTGTAACTAACTCGTATATTAAAACGCGATTAATAATCTCGACAATTAACGTTGAAATATCTCGATTATTAATCGCTGTCATTAATACACTAGTTCGTTAAATAACTATTATACTTATCAACTTTATATTGAAGAATAATTCTGTGGCCAATAGTTAAAAGGTCATAAGTTGTTTTTTCAAGTTGGCAGAAAAATGACATATAACTTTGATTAATTTGCTACAAAACCTTTTTAAAATATATCTACATAGTTTTTAATGCAGTATCATCAGGTAATGATAGACTTGTAAGAATTAACTTAAAATTCATAAAATGCAAATATTTACCCAAAAAATTAAGAGATATCCCTTTTTGGCGCATTGCTGCTCTGACTAAACTTTGGTAAAAACGGCATATGTCTACATAAGCTCTCAGCATACTACGCTACGCTCAAACGGTAATAAGTATACATATGCATTAACTTGGAGCAGAAATGTATGTGAAATTAGGGTATAGATAGACATAAACGGAACGTTTTGCAAAATTGCAGTGATAAAAAGCGAGATGCGAACTTATTTTTCTTAAGTCTTAGAATATTTGAACCTATAATGATATGTCAACATATGAGGAATAAAGAAACGGGAAACATTTTGTATTTTATAAAAAAAATATTGATTTTTTAGCAGTCTTTACAAAATAAAACGGTTATAAAGTTAGTCCGTTTCTTATTTCAATAATTATTGACAGTCTTCATCAGAATATAACCTGTCAATATCTGGATCAGTGTCTGTTTCTACGTCTTTATCAGAGAATTTCCATAAAATGATTGCACATCCTTATCTAGTAAGGAGACGATTTCCAGAAGGTTCTGTTTTTCAATGTATTTATTGGTCGAGTTTCATCGTACAAATTAGGGATTTTAAAATTTTCAAATCACAATCTTGCTACCTTTTCAAAAAAAAATTGATTTTCTTGAATTCCTCAGCCATATCTAGACTAAATTTGTAACTAACGGTGTGCGTTTTAGTATATCTTAACCAACATACATCTCTTATTTTAAAATCTTTGGTCATCTTTTGAAGAGGCCCTTTCGTGTATATGTTACACTCATTATTCGATTTCGGACAATGCCCGAAAAAAATGCGCATAACTAGTTTTTAGCAACGAATATTTCCTATGCCCAAAATTTTACTTTTACACGGCGATTGAGCGTTACAAAATAAGCAGAACTAGTTTTACGCATTTTGAATTGTACAATACTAGTTTTGTACGTTTATGGATGACAACAGTTCTGCTTTTTTTTATTGCAGTTTAGCAACAGTTCTGCTTTTTTCATTTAATCAGCATCCGATTAAATAAATAACATAAAGTGGGAAATATTATTTAAATATATTTTATTTAAATACTGACAAATACAACAAAAAGTAAAGCTTTATTCTTAGGCGAATAGGTATCCAGTTAAGTATTAAAAAATTATTTATTTGAACAAGAACTTTTCTAACGAAACTTCTGCATTTAGAATTGCAGATGACATTTTTTTTTTCGACAAGAACATGCTCTGTTAATACACTTTTTATTGCACATACATGAAATAAATAAATAAATCCTTATGTAGATCCCGATATATCGGATGACGCAGTTTTAAGTGATATTTCTTTCTTATTCTTCTCTCCAATATTATTGTTGTCTATAAAAACATATCAGCTAACTGAAACTCGTTTCTACAAAAATGTTTTTCTAAAATTTCAGTTTGCTAATTTGTAAAATCCGTCATCAACCGATTGAAGAACATTGTCGCCCACCAGGGCTGGTTTAAATTTTTTATTTGATTGTGCGACCATCAAATTGCTTTGTACTTCCAAACCTCTTTTAGCGTTTTCACGATTCGTAATTATATCGCAGGAACCTTGGCAAAGAAAACATTGTAATTCTGATTCAAATTCGTTGCTTAGTTTTAAAATGCCACAAGCAGCATGAATTTGCCCATTACACTTTGCGTTTTTTTTATTAATTTTTCCACACCACTTATACTTATTACATCAAAGCACTTTATTCTTCTGTACTGTTTAGCTGATAGAGGCTTTGAACATTTGCCTCCTTAACCTCACTTAGTGTAGTAAGGTCCAATTGCCAATTGCCAATTTGCCTCCTTAACCTCACTTAGTGTAGTAAGGTAATGGTTCTTCGTCATAACATTATGTTTTTGAGTACCTGGAGCCTCCAAAATAAACAAAGTATAATTCACGAGTCGAATTCACCTTGCATTTTTATATAGATACATGTAAATATCGCGCAATTATAATAATTATAACACCTACAATATCACGAGCACAAACGAATTAAATTCAAAACAAGAAAATAACCCTACTTTTTATCTGGGTTTGGGCGGCAGGCGTTAGTATTAAATAAAACAAGCAGAACTAGTGCTGGTCATTCAGAAACGTACAAAACTAGTTTTGTACAAGTCAAAATGCGCAAAACTAGGTTCTGCTTATTTTGTTACGCTCAATAGCCATATAAAAGAAAATTTCGGGCTTGGGAAATCTTCGTTGCCAAAAACTAGTTTTGCGCATTTTTTTCGGGCATTGCCCGAATTCGACTATTGAGTGTAACATATATTAGAGAATGAATAAAAATCTTCCGATTCCATAACGAATACCATGAAATTATTTCTTTTGCTCGCAGTTCGTACCAGTTGATACCAATCTCGGGGCACATGTATTTCAAATGGACATCTTTTTTTGGGCTCTTTCTATTACTGAGTGATCTACATCGCACTCTAAATGTATGCGTACAGGCACGAGGAATTAATTGTGATCAATTACTTCTAGAGGGGGGTGTTGATGGGTAATATAATGAAACATAGAAATAACGATCTGGTTCTTATTCTGTCCGCCGCACGTGTGAGAATAGAATACGACAGATTTCACTTTTTCAATTTCAGGTCTGGGATACCTTTCATTTTGGAATAATTTTATCCTTTGGATTGTCTAAGAGTTAATTTATTACTCGATGAATGAACCGCTGTTATACCCACGTTTTTGAAGACCTTACTCTAACCGAAAGTACACCGGGGTTCGTACGGGATGGAATACATATTTTGTCTCTATATCCTTTTGAAAGGTCGTAGGATTACGAAGTGTGTCCTTAAATTTACGCTTTCTAATTAGTTTTTTAACTATATCTCTAGGATAACCATTACTCATAGCTATATCTTTAATTAATACTTCAAACCTCTCATTACTGAGAGGGAAGCTTAGTAAACGATGGACAAGAAAATTAAAACTAGCCATTTTGTGTTGATAGCAGTGATGAGAGTCATTAGGGATATATCTGATCGTACTGGTATCTTTTCTATATATATCATAACATAAGTATATTTATATATTGTAGAATTGTACTGTAAATTCCTTAAAAAGGTAATAAGACGACATACGAGTTTCTTTTGGCTATTCTTTATGTAAGTTAAAAAGATGTAATTATACTTATTTCACTATTAGCAGTATTGGTACGACATTTAAAAAAATATGTTTACTTATACCGATTTTAGCAAGTCCAAACGGACATTTTTTGAGAATTCCAAGTTCCGAGCTATATTTTATGAATAGATCTTGGCGTAAATACACATATCTTTTTAACTAATTAAATTATTTAATATTTTGAACATATATATGTCAAAAATCTTAATTTAATGAAAAATTGAGTTATGACCTTTTAACTATTTGCCACAGAATTATTTGTTAACTGTCAAAATATTATTTTTTGTTGACATGAATGTTACCAAAGTAACGTTAACAACACACTGTGATACTACTATTTTTATGGCGATAAACCGCCTTAATACCCATTTTATTACAGTCTACAGAGGATTTTCAGCATCTTTAAATTATGTATTTTATGTAAAATCGAGGGAAGAATGAAAAGTTTAATACATTACGCGCTGCAAAGCCCTTTTAGATGCTCGGAGGTATTCAAATAGCCTCGGCTATATACACCTCGCACCTAAAAGTAAGCTTTCGCAGCTTGTAATGTAAAGATTTTGTACGATCGCAATAAATGAAAACGAATTTATACTTGCGTTGTGACACTAAATAGGTATTGCAAGCAATGTCACAGAGGCCGGCTGCTCGTCTTTACGGAAGCGGTCGTGAGTTCGGAGTTCGTATTTAAAGTAAACTCCGGACAATTTAATTCTTCTCTGCGCATAAGTAAACCAGCCCAGGCGCCATCCGATTTTAGTGAAATCGGCAAAACCAAATTGATAAATGAATACACAGCTGGCAAGATATGTGGCAGGTGCAAATAAAACACACTATATCCGAATTCAAGTATAATAATATATCAATGTAAAAATATGTAAATGGGTATAGAAATATATGAATAAAGGTATTTGTAAATATAAATATGTATAAACACAAATAAAGGTAAATGTGACACGGACAAATAATGTGTCACAGCACTGTGTGACACAGCGAAATCACAATTTGGAACAACCAAGACAGTGTGTGAAGATCTGTGGTGACAGATGAGTTTGACACGTACAACAGAGACAAGTTAAAATATAATATAAATGGTGATCTTACTTGTAATAATGAAACCTACAATACTAAAACAATATACTACCTAGGAAAGTAGGTAGTGATCAGGCCACCGATCAACAAATGACCAAATAAAGAAGCTAAAGGCACACCATCTAAATTGTAGTTTTTACAGGTATAATGCCCTTACGAACAGCTGTCCCTAAGTTTACAAAATCAAAAAATTATGAAATAATCACACACGCAAAGCTTACGGTAAGAGGTATGACTAAAGTTACAAGGATTTTATCACCACCCATACACTTTGTCCTGGAAGTGTCGTGACCATAACGTGAGACAAAGGTGTCCTCCACAACGCTATCATAAATAAAGAAAGTGGTACTCACAGTTGGGACTAAGTACACAAACCGTCTTTGACCGCTCTCGGATATCACTCTAAAGAATACTGCTAGCGAACCAATGTCCAACTTTGAGGGGCTCCGATACACTCTGTGAAGGGTAAAGGTAGCTTACAGGCTTCTCTGACCCACCGCAGCTCTCTTCAGGTCTAACTAAAGGCTGCGCCTCATGGCCCTCAAACTTTATAACAAGCTGCTCGAAATAGCAAAAATAGATGAAACCAGTGGTTGAGTGTACCGTACAATGCTCGCTGCTTTTGTCAAGTGTTACTAGAGTCAATTTTGGCGTGAAGAAAGTAAGGACAAACAGTAAGAGACGAGAGGCCTGAAAATGTTCCGTTTTTCAGTCTCTCACATATGAAATTTATATCAAAACAAAGAGGAGATTTTAGTTGTTACATACCTTAGCTCTTATTAGGCCTCCTTACACTTTGAGCCAGGATAATGTAGAAAATAGCTGTTAAAATTCACTATCCTGTCATGGCTTCCAATTATACACAAAAAAGGACTTCCTTTTGTCTCCTTGATAAAACTGATCTGATTAGCCAAATTGAAATAATTAAAATTACTAGATTTGAATTTGAATATAAAATGTTATTTCTTACTTCAAGCAGTTGTTAATAAAGTAAATTCTCAAACAACCCTCTCTCTTATTTATTGTTATAATTTGTGTACTTAGTCTGTCTGTGTGAATAAATACCACTCCTTAAATTAATAGCTGTAAAATATGCTAAAACCAAATACAGTGGCCTTGAGGGTATTTACCGGCGTGACAAAGGCAATTAATATATATAGATAAGTGCATACAGGGTGCTGAAATTATGACTGTTACAGCGTGGTGTTTCTATAGTTTCATTGAGTCCCGGGTGACCCGTAACCTGCTTAATTAGATCATAAAAAATACATGCTAGTAGGTACAAATATCCTATGTAGAAGTTACATTATTGTGAGGCAATGATTGAATAATCATTACAGATATCATTAAAATACTAATGCGATTGCTCTTTGTCTTGAAGTATTGTAGAATATTATGCCTTCCGGGATTTCTACTATTTACAATTACTTTTATAATAACTAGAAAATCGAGTAGAAATATATTATGAATTGCTTGTGTACTTACACGATAACTTATGCTGGTTTTAACTCTGTTTGAGTTTCCCCTCAGTTGGCAAGAGTAGTAGAATTTCCTCTTGCAAGTCCGTGTGAATAGCTAAATTAAGGATGGCAGACTGTTGGGATTTCGATAATATTGAGCTGATGGAGGGTAATTAGTATCTAATTTGCATGGCTTTAATTATATTTGAAATAATAAAAGTAATGATGAAGGTAAAAAATTCAAATCGATATAGGCGCACTGTGGTCCAAAAATAAGGAGTCCAATTTTTAAACTTTAAAACTCTTTTAATACAAGAACGATTGCGCTGAATATAGGATGTTTCAGACTTTAGAGTAATAATTACGTTAAATTTAGGATGTAACATGAGAACACTAGGAGGCTTTTCAAATGCATTACCTACCATATTTTTTCAGATTTGCTTAAGTTTCAAAAATTAGCTATATTCCCAAAAAGTTGGGTCTAAAATGTATCTCAAAGTCAGCGCAATAATTTATGTAACAAAAAGTTGAAAGTCTAATTAATTTTGGGCAACATTGGTGTAAAAATAGTTATCTCCTTTTCATTTATATTTTTATATCATATTTTTCAATTTCCGTTTTGCAGGCTTTTCATACATGTTC
>CAXKVY010001102.1:0-12500 GCA_964058915.1 Tetropium fuscum
ACTTCTGTTGGCGCTCTGCCCCAACAGGGCTGAAGACACGTCTCTAGGACGCTACAATAACTCTTTTCTAAACAGTATCTAAACAGGGCCCCAAAAACTCAACAATGTCACTAGCTCGACTGCTCGACTCGAAGTCTAGACCCGAAGTGGGTAGGGACAGTGGGAATCTCGTTAATCCATTCATGCGCTTCACTAATTAGATGACGAGGCATTTGGCTACCTTTTTTTTTTTTTGAAAATGCGTCAGCACATGTACCTGCCTTGAAGAGGCAGGTTATCATCATTCGCAGATAATAATACCGGTCCCTGAAGGGGACCGATATATGTTAGTCAAAGCTAACTAAGTAATGCCACAGAGATTGAGTCGCAGTGCCACGACCCTATGGAGCAAGATGGTATAGTTCCTAAGTGAAAGCTGCTACGGCAAAGCCCAGGCCCGACGCATGAAAGCCTGATGAATTGATGAGCCCCACTTTAAAGAGGAGTGGACACAGCTGGCTTTCAGCTGTGGTGTCAATTCCAACTCCTCTTCAGTGGGGCGATTACATCGAGACCAGATTCCTCTGGCCCCGACGATAAGTGGCCGAAAGATAAAGTCACGGCCGGGCCAGCGCTTCGCCGCAGCCTCGCGAAACTTGGGGCAGTTGTAGACTGCCTCCTTCCTCTGCCAAGCAACAGCCAGGCCTTCCCTCCCTTCCCAGGAGACCTGAACATCACAGACAATCGTCGTGCTAAGAGACTTATGCACTACGATGTTCGGTTTAAAGAGCGTTCCGTCGGGGTGACGGACGTGGGGCTCGTCTTCCACGTTCCACTTTCTGCGTTTACAATCGGAGATCACCTTACGGGCGATCTCATTATGCCGGTGGATCCTCTCGCCATGCGAGAGGTGGCATTTTTGCAGAACGTGGGAGATGGACTCCACGGTTCCGCAACCCCCTCGGCACGCTCTCTGCTCTGGGGGATTGGATGGGTGTCCCCGTGTGGGTAGGTTCCCGGTCCGCAGATGGACCGCTCGGACATAGTCGCGGCCGGACCATCCACGAGTCCGGGAGCTCACCCACGAGCGGCTCGCGTTATCATCCGAGGCAGACTCGATCCCAGACACCATCGGCTGGTCGATGATAGCCTGCCTCCATTGCTGACGGGCAGGGATCGGCCCACTCATTGACGAGAGCTTCTCCATGATCGCCCGTGTGTCGTCTGATTGAAGCACTTGGCTGAGCAACGTGTCTGAAGGAGCCTCGAGGGCCCTTATCAGCCGGGCCAGCAGCTGTTGAGGGACATTCTTATAAAGCTCCATCACTCCCAGCCCCCCATCACGGACACTCGGGTGTATACACGAGTTGTTCGTGTGGGAGGCCAAATGAAGGTTTCTGCGAACAAACGCGCAAATGAGTCGATCCGCAGACTTGAGGATCTTCGCATCCACGCGCGTGTTCTGCAGACCATATAAAATTTTGGGAATGATGAAACCTCGAAGAATGCCCAGCTTCTGGTCAGGCTTCAAAGGAGCCCTCGAGGTGTTGCTCAGCCAACCGCTCAAATTAGGTAGCGATGGTTTGTTCACTCCGGTCGGTCCGAAGAGATGGCCGAGATATCGAAAGCTTTCCAGCGTCGAGACCGAGGGAATCTTTTTCCCGTCGATCGCAAAGAGAGGTCGTGAACAGGGCACAGGAACTTTGTCGCCGCGGCTTGGCTTAGCCGAGACGGCGCAGGACTTGGCCGCGTTCACGAGCATCCCTCGCTTCTCGAGAAAGACGCTTATAGCGTTAAGGATTACGGGAACGTTAAGTTCCCTGTCCTCGAGGACGACTAAGTCGTCCGCAAACGCCATAAGCGCCACACTCGCGGAGCTACTGATGGTGCCCCCTGAAAATTCTGCGTTAACAGAGTCGAGTATCTCGTCCACGATCATGTTGAAAAGAACGGGGCTTAAGGGGTCGCCTTGCTTGACGCCCCTTCTGATGTTAAGAGGACGCGTAAACTCGGTCCCGTTCCTGATGACCGTCGTGGAGTGGGCAAGGCTGCCCATCACGTACCGCACCATACCCTCCTGGATGCCGACCCTCTCCATCGCGCGCGCGATGGAAGTATGGTTTACAGAGTCGAACGCCTTGGACACGTCTAGGGACACGATGTTGTAGGTTTTGCCTTGGGCTTTTCTGGATCGCATATATGCGTCCAGAATAAGGCAGTTCCCTAGCGTGCCGTCCGACTCCGTAAAACCGCGCTGGTGGGGTGAGAGGGTGATGGCATCCCGCATTCTGCGTTGGACGATACGATGCAATAGGCGCTGGACAGCGGACCCGATCGAAATCGGGCGCCAATTGGTGGCCATACGACGATCGCCATTCTTGGGAACGAGTACGGTCCTCTGTGTGGCCCAAGATGTCGGCTGAATGTTCATTCCCAACACAATCGTAAACAAGACACTCAGATTCAGGGGGCTGAGCTCCTTGACCGACGGGACGGTAATCCCGTCCGGTCCCGGCGCTGAATGTTGCCACTTAGTGGCGGCCTTGGTAATGTCTTCTTCGGTGACACAGTGTCGGAGTGAACACATTGTTCGCAGTTTTGCGATCATGGATCGGCTCCGTGTCTGGGGGGACGCCCGCTCTAAAATACCGCCGTAGAGCGCTTCCACCTCCGCGGTGGTGGGCAGGATGGGGTCTTCGTACAAGGACCTGCCCGTCAGGATCGATTCGGCTAAGCCGGCACGATCCTTCTGGTGCAGGTCCTGGGCCTTCTTGAAGGCCGAGGCCCTGGCTCCATCTCCGGTGTTGGATTGCCCGTAGTTCTTAACCGGGTTCTTAATAACCCGGTTGCTCGTGCGCCCGCGGCTGCCGTAACCCTTACGTGGGATGGTACCCAGCCACTCGTCAATGAGACGAGTGAGTTCTGGCCGGCTACCCGTAAGGGCCAGATTAATGAGTCGGTGGGTGGACAGTTCTTGTGGTCCAAGACGAAATTTAGCGGCCACGAGATAGTTCCAGAAGGGGTCTGATAGATAATCTTAATACCACCGGCTCATCCTGAGCAGCGACTGGGCGTTCGCTGCTCGTGGACAGACGCGGGCCGACGGGGCACAACAGGAGTTTCGGCCTGAGCCACGGCGGTCTCTTGGCTGAGTTGCCAAGAGGGCCCTGCCACCTGCCCGTCGTCGGGAGATGGCCGTGCTCTACGTCGGGGAGGACTTATGACTGCGCTCCTCGGCGGAGCGCTTCCGTCCTTTGGATTTCTCCTCGGGGCGATCGCGCTTCGCCGAGTGCGCCAGCTCGAGCGACAGTGTCTGAGGTCTTTTCTGACCTCGAGTGATAACGCTCTCTATACAACTTGTCTTGCAAGTTGCACACTTACCGTGGTGGTCGGGCACGGGAACCCATCGGATCTTTGCAATCCCCAAAGGGGGACCGATGCTTGAACCCTGACTAGAGCGGTCTCGCAGGGTAACGCGACCGCCCATCTTGGTTCAAGGGCTCAAGAAACACCTCCTTGGATCATCTAATTCCCCTCGCTGCCCAACTTATCTAGTGACTCTCGACCAGAGCCCCTCCGCAGAGGGGAAACCGTTTGCTAGACTGCCAAAGGAATCCTGCGTTCGGGCTGGAAAAATCGTAACGGAGCCTTCGTCGGTGCTTGACGAAAGGACGGCATTTAGTTAGGCACTCCTCCACCATCGGGGTGCCCATCCACAGGGAACCTCGCGAAGGTAGCCGCACGACATCGTCGTCTCCGCGCCGCTGATCTCTTCCTCCCTAAGAGCATCAGCGACTCGCCCACCAAATTTCTAAAATCAGTGTATAAATAAAATAATAAATATACTTAACTAATTTAAAATAACTGTAAAACATATAACACAGATTAAAATTGGGACACACACAATTTAAAATCTGACTAGAGTAATATCACAGTTCTTAGGGGTACCGAAGAGGGTCGGTCCCCCGGACGTCACAAGAATAAAATACGTAGAAAACTACGTAACATTCTGAGGGACTGGTGTAAAAGGCCAGCCCCTCGGACGACACACTAACAGCACATACATTTTAATATTGCTGCTACCGCTTTGGTGGGCTAGTTGGTCGAAAGATTTGGTCACCTGTTCGGATGTAGCTGCCTCACAGGGACCCGCGGGCGGACAGCGCTGTCCATGAATTCGTGGAAGATCTCTATGGTACAGCGCAACGCTATCATCGCAATGGTGGTTAGCGTTTTACGGTCAGTTATCTTCAGCTTCTTTAAAGCCGAGACCGTCTCCCTGGGTATTGCCCCCCGCGTTCCTACCACAATTGGTAGGACTTCCCCAGTAACCGCTCCTAATCGGTTCTGAAGGTGAGGCAACAAGGGAGTGTACTTTCGCAACTTGGATACTCGTCCCTGCGCGAGGTTGTCTCCATCCTCGTGGCAGACAGTGACGTCGACCACAAAGACCCTTCCCGGTTCCTTATAACCAGGTCGGGGCGAAGATTTCCTATGCCAGGTATCCGTAGTTGCGACTCCCTGTACGCTGTTGCCTCGGCATCTCTTTTCGTGCATTCTTCCATGACGAGATCCTTTATCTCGTCATGCCTACGAATCCTTGCTGCCTTGGTCTTCCTACATTGACCTACAATGTGGCCGAGCGTCTCCAAACTCGCGCCACATTGCCGGCAGCTTAGATCTGGCTGGGGCGTCGCTCTATGCATAGCCGTCCTATTTGGAGCGGTATTTGTTCGCATTTTGAGGGCCGTTATATATCGACATGGCTTTAGGAGTGTTGGGTTATAAAGCCATGCGTTTGATGCTGGGTTGTCGGAGAGCGCATGAACCGACTTCCCTTGCGAACTTAGCGACGCCCAATCCGTGAGCTCTTTCTTTTTGGCCCGCCTTTTCCATATATCAATGTCACTCAGACTTCCGGCGGGCCACCTCATGCCTGCGGACCGAGCCAACCCCTGTAGACGGTTTGCCAGGTTGGACTCGTCCGCAAGAGCTCGGGATACGGGGTCCGAGTCCTGTATAAATTTCAACCCGGTCTTCAAGGTCGAGCTGACCACAACCAGCTCAAGTTTGGGGATATCTAATCCCCCGTCTCGTTTGCCGCAGTACAACAGCCCATTCGCTGTTGACTGCTGCAAGTGGCATATATCTTTGGTCACCACCCTTAGCTCCTGGTCTAATTGCCGAATCAACGTGATTGGCGCGGCTGCCAGCACCAATCTACAAAGGTAGTGTGGGATTAGGTAGGTGGAGATAAGCTGTAGCTTCTGGTGTGGTTTCAGCATGAGCCTCTTTGTATTCTGAAGCGTTATGCTGAAGTCTTGCCTTAGGCCCTCAATCGTTACACCCACCCAGGGAGATATTTTCATTCCCAGATAGTCCAGCTTTGTGTCCGCGTCCGCAAACGGGACCTCTTCTCCACCGATCAATGTCAGTCGGGGATCTTCTAGGTACCAAGAGTCTTTAGTACATTTTATACCGAAGCAAGCGCATTTTGGCGCTGATAGTTTCATTCCTAGCCCATTTAGGAATGCTTCGGTATCACCCAGAAGTTGTCTAGCTTGTGGTGCTTTATTTGCAATTAGCATGATATCGTCTGCAAAAGCTAGACAAGAGACGCTTGCTTGCTCTCTTATAGTATACCCCGGCTGACTCTCCAGCTGCAGTAAAAGGGGTTCTAAAACTGCGTTAAATACGAATGGGGAGAGGGGATCACCTTGTTTTACTCCCCGCTGGAGTCGCATAGGAACCTCCGCTGTTCCTTGCTTGACGACGGTGTGCACATCCTTGTACGAGTTAACCACGAGTCGAACCACAAACTTGGGTAACCCTTTTCGTCGCAGTGCGTCTGCGATTACCTCGTGAGGTATTGCGTCGAAGGCTTTAGACACGTCCAATTGCACTGCGACCAGACCTGACTGGCGTTTAGCATGCCGCAGCAGCTCATTCAGGATGTGCACATTGTTGAAGCACCCCGGTTCTGATGTGAACCCCTTTTGGCGGGGTGTGAAGCGGACAGCCGACTTCAGCCTTTGGTCGATTACTCCCCAGAATACTCGGCCTAGGAGTGACCCTATGGTCACTGGTCGGTAATTTCTCACATCCCTTTTGTCTTTGCCCTCTTTCGGGATGAGAGTAGTCCGGTTCATGCTCCACTCCGTTGGCATCCTGCCGCATGCCAACAAAAAGTTAAATAAGAGTCGGAGCACCTCTGCCAGCCCCGGCCTTTTTAGATCACCTTTAGTGATTTTGTCTGGGCCGGCGGCTGTATTCGCCTTGATGCGGGCAACCCTGACCCTGATCTCCTTGGCCGTTACTGGCTTCAGGATCTCGTCCAACTGGATTCTAGGGTCAGGTTCCCCCCATCGTGGGGTCTGTATCTCCGGCTTGGTATTCCACAGTTCCTGATACAGATTGCGGATGTCGTCCACCCCGAGCTGGTGGTGCTCTTCGTCGTATGTGACGACACCCTCCCTCACTTTGCGTGCCAGTAGGCCTGGCCTTTTACTGAAGAGATCCTGGACCCTCGAGTAGGCGTACCACCGGGCCGCACGCCTGCTTCGGGGTCTTTTTGGGATGGTCTGCTTGTCCCCTTTACTACCTTCCACTCTCAGGTAGTCCAGCACGCCCTTATAGACATAGTCTATATGTGCCTCTGGCATTGCACCGTTCGAATCAAGGGCGTACTGGAGGGCATCCCGCAGCATCTGGACTAATGCTACAGACTCCTTTGGGACTGCCTTCTTGGGCACACTTTCGGCCAGGGCTGCTACTACTAGTCCCTGGCCCAGCTCGGCCTCGACCGGCTCCTCTACGACAACCAGATCCTCCACAAGGTGTCCTGGTGCCTCCTCCGCCCTCGGCAATATGGGCTCGGGAGGTGCACCTTCCTCTACTACCTGTGGGTGAGCGTTTGCTAGGCGCTCACCCTGCTATTCACGATACCTCTTTTCGTTTCTCTTGTCTCGTATCTGTTTCAATGTTTTGCCTTGTAACATCCCTGTATCGTAAATGGCTTTGGCGACAAACCTCTCGCCACGGAAATGCACTTCCATTTCCAGCATGATTTCAATATCCTCGGCAGAGAAAACCCTACCCTGTCGAGGATTCGGGGCCTCTGCCCGTGCATCTCCGGCAGCCCTCGCCTCGTTTCTGACGAGAGGGTGTGCGTGGCGCTCATGCTGCGAGAGCCCACGTTTGCTTGCAAAATTTGCCCCGCATGTTTCACAATTATAGTCACCTTGTCGGGGCCTCGGCCCAGTGCACTTGGGCGCGTGGCACTCAGCTGCATGTTTGGACAGGTAAATCTTTTGGCAGCCTGTGCACTTGTATCTAATTGAATATGATTTGTGCCTGTCCTTAATGTGCCTTATTATATCGTTAATACTTAACGCTGAGTGCCTTCCCTTTTTTGCGCGGAGACATGCGCCGCAGACCCAGCTATCTGCGAAGGGAATCTCTATTGTGACCATCTTGCTAACCTGATCAAACTCATTATCCATGTCCGTAGCGGTGTCGTCATTAGCGGCCCCCTGTCCATTCTGGGGAGGCGCGGGGCCTTGCGCCTCCTCGTCCGAGGCTTCGTTCCTTTGCATCTGTCTGCTTTGTAGATTGCCTTTTTCTGATCCCAAGTGAATTAGCTGACCCCGCCGCCTAAAAGGTTCTTGGGGTCATTACCGGCGCCACCACGAGGAGGTTTCACTATGGGTCTTGGAGTATGAGAGGCTATATATTCGCGTGACACTCCCTGTGCTTGCGCACTTTGGACTCATACGGCTAATCCGGATCACCGCATGAGTGGAGCAGAGCTATAACCTAGTTCGAGAAGTAAGTGCAGCGATTCGTCGCAAAAATTAAGGGAAGAGGCCGCTGCTACTCGTACTTCCCGTGAAAGGAGACGAACAGCAGCGGCTCTTCCCTTTTTTTTTTTTTTTTAATGCATCAGCACATGTACCCGGCCTTGAAGAGGCCGGGTTGTCATCATTTGCAAACAAAATGTAATTTTGTAGTGCAGACTGTGGGATCAAACCCACAACCCGTGAGCACTGTTGTAGTTGTGCTCAATGAGGATGAAAACTGCTACACGGCGGCCCAGGCCCTGCGCATAAAGGCCGCATGAATGGTGGAGCCCCACTTCAAGGAGGAGTGGACACAGCTGGATTTCAACTGTGGTGTCAGCTCCAACTCCTCCTCAGTGGGGCGATTACAGCGGGGCCAGATTCCTCTGGCCCCAACTATAATTGGCCTGTATATGATATGTCGGCCGGGCCAGCGCTGCCGTGCAGCATCCCCGGACAATTGTAGATGGCTTCCTTTCGCTGCCAAGCAGCAGTCACGCCCCTCCCAGGAAACCTGGACATCGCAGACAATCGTTGTCAAATTAGGTTTATGGACAACGATGTCCGGCTTGAAGAGAGTGCCGTCGAGGTGGCGGACATGTGGTTCGTCCTCCACGCGCCACTTCTTTCGCCGGCATTCGGAAATGAGCTTGCCGGCGATCTCATTATGCCGCTTAACCCTCTCCCCATGGGAGAGGTGGCATCTCTGTAGCACGTGGCAGACGGATTCCACAACTCCGCAACCCCCACGGCACGCTCTCTGCTCTGGGGGATTAGATGGATGCCCCCGTGTGGGTAAGTTCCCGGTCCGAAGGTGGACCGCCCGGACATAGTCACGGCCGGTCCAGCCCCGAGGCCGGGAACTCACCCACGAGCGGCTCGCAGTATCGTCCGAGGCCGCCTCGACCCCAGACACCATCGGCTCGCTCGATATTCGCTGCCTCCACAGCTGTGTGGCCGGGATCGCCCCCGCCATGGTGGAGAGCCGATCCATGATCTTGCGTAAATCATCCGACTGGAGGACGCGGCTCAGCAACGGGTCCGCAGTTCCGTCGAGGGCACGCACAATCCGTCCCAGGAGCTGTTGCGGTATATTACCGCGGAGCTCCATCACCCCCAAGCCGCCGTCGCGAACACTTGCGTGTATCGCGGCGTTATTGGTGTGCGCGGCGAGGTGTAGGAACCTCTTGACACACGCGCGGATGAGCCGATCCGCGGACTTTAGGATCTTAGCATCCACGCGTGTGTTTTGAAGCCCATATTGAAGAAGTTTGGGGATGACGAAGCATAGCAGAATACCCAGCTTCTGGTCAGGCTTGAGTGGTGCCCTCGACAGGTTGCCGAGCCAGGCCCCCAGATTCGGCAGCGAAGGCTTGTTCACACCGGTTGGCCCGAAATTGTGGCCCAGGTATTTAAAGGACTCGAGCGTCGAGACCGGCGGGATCTTTTTACCGTCGATCGCGAAGAGTGCCCGAGAACACGGGACAGCAACCTTGCTGCCTCGGCTTGGTTTCGCCGAGACAGCAAAGGACTTACCCGCATTCACGGACATTCCCCGCCTGGAGAGGAATGCGTTCACGGCGTCGAGGACGATCGGGACACTCTCTTCGTGGTCGTCGAGAATGACCAGATCGTCCGCAAACGCCATGACAGCAACCCTCTCCGAGCCGCAGATGGTACCCCCAGTGAACTCCGCGTTCACGAAGTCCAGCAACTCATCAATCACCAGATTGAACAGCAACGGGCTCAGGGGATCGCCTTGTTTGACGCCCCTGCGAATGTGGATGGGACGAGTGAACTCCCCCCCCATTCCTGATCACCGTCGTGCTACCGGCAAGGCTGCTTTCCACGTACCTCACCATACCCTCGTCGATGCCGACTCTTCTCAAGGCGCGGAGAATGCTCCCGTGCCCCACGGAGTCGAATGTCTTCGACACATCCAGCGAAACGATGTTATATGATTTGCCAGCGTCCTTCCTCGACCGCATATAGTGGTCGAGGAGAAGGCAGTTCGCCAGTGTGCCGTCAGACTCCGTGAAGCCGCGCTGGTTGGAGTTTGAGTGTACGGCATCGCGCATTCTGCGCTGGAGGATACGATGAAGCAACCGCTGAACGGCCGAGCCGATAGTGATTGGCCGCCAATTGGTGGCCAATCGACGGTCGCCAGACTTGGGGACGAGCACCGTCCGCTGCGTAGCCCAAGATGTTGGTTGGATGTTGCTGCCTAAAATGGCGGTGAAGAGGATGCTGAGCTTCAGGGGGCTCAGCTCTTTGATCGACCGTACCGAGATCCCGTCAGGACCCGGCGCCGAGTTCTGCCACTTGGCAGTGGCCGCGATGACTTCGCTTTCGCGTACCGGCGTGAACACGCATAACGCGGTCTTACGATCATGGATCGGCTCCTCATCAGGAGGAGACGCCCTTTCTAATATGCCGCCGTAGAGTGATTCCACCTCCTCGGTAGCGGGCAGGATAGGCTGTTCGTATAAAGGTCTCCCCGAAAGGAGACCTTTATACCTTTCGATCCTTTCGGTAGAGATCCTGGGCCTTTTTGTAGTTGGCGGCCCGTTCGCCGCCTCCGGTCTTGGTTTGGCCGTAATGTTTGGGGGCTGCTTGGCCCCCCTTGTTCCGACGCACTCGGTTATCTGGCTCTCGCGGTGCAATGATAGCCAGCCACTCGTTTATGAGACGAGTTAGCTCCGGCCGGCTACCCGTGAGAGCCACGGTGACGAGTCTGTGGAAGGCCTGATCATTGGGGCCTAGTTTAAATTTAGACTCCGCTAAATAGTCCCTGAAGAGCTGTGGGAGATCGGTTTGCTCTTCAGGGACGCGGACATTACCAACAGACTCGTCGGGAGCACGATCAGTGCTCCCCGACTGCCGACGCGTCTCGGCATCATGGGAGGCGGGGATCGGGGCACCGCGGTCCGGCTATCTGCCCGTCATCGGGAGATGGCCTCGCCCTATGGCGGGGAGGACTTACTTCAGCCAGCAAATCCTCAGCTTGGCGTTTCCGGCCGTTGGATTGCTCCTCGGGCCGGTCGCGCTTCGCCGGGGGGTGCCGGCTCAGTCGATGGTGTCAAAGGTCGCTTGCTTCCTCGGGCGACACCGAGAGTGCCGGACTCTGCGAGTCCAGGCGTCGTAGCAGGGGCGGTACTGCTCGACTGCGATGCTCAACAGTTGCAGTGGCCGTGTACAATGCCGAAGCCTCAGAAGGCCCAGCGGGGACAGGGGCAGGTGCGGTAGCGCATGTGTTGAAGGTTGCGCTGCTTTGAGCTTTTCTAGTATCCGCCAGGACAACACTTGCATCGGAACTCCTTTCCAACCTGACAACCAACTGTGGTGCGGGCTCGGGCACAGGAGGGGGGGGAGTTGTTGTTCCCCCCATCGGTGGCAGGGAATAATCCTCGAGCGGGCTTCTTTAGTTCGAGTTTCGCCCGCTCGAGGTATCTCCTGTATAATGGCTTTTCCCTCCTGTGCCGGACCTGATGAACGGTCAGGCCCGTCACCTCGGCCATCTTCTTGATAAAGACGCCGTTCAAGCTGGAGGCCGCCACCCGAGCCATGAGCTCATAGAGCTCGGACTCGGGCTTTGGCTTGAGAGCCTCCAGCGCACGGTTGTACAGGTCGGAATGAGCCCTTCGCTCATGCTGCCTGACGGACTGGAAGGTGGGGAACCGCTCCCCACAGAATTGGCACCTGTCCCTATCGCCGCAAAGCCTTCTGGCAATGTGGGTGTTGAGCTTAGACAGGGTTGTGAATCCAAGCCCACATTCTGCACACGTCTTGGCGGGGGCAGGACCGCCGGTACTTTGCCGGCGACCTGACGGCAAGGGTACGCCTGACCCCCCGCTCTTTAATCTGCCATGGCCAGTAGTGGCAGTCCTGCGACCGGAGACTGAGGGTCCACCGGCCGCAACTTCCGTTGGTGTAGTGGCGGAAGCTTTTTCCATCCTTCGTTGGCCGTTAATCGCGCTGTACACACAAGACGCGATTAACGTTACCGGCTCTCACGAAGTGGACGTGAAGGTATGGGCCAGAAGTATCGTATGTGATACTCCCTGGTATAGTTACTCCCGCCGTTTACCCGCGCTTGCTTGAATTTCTTCACGTTGACATTCAGAGCACTGGGCAGAAATCACATTGCGGCAACACCCGCTGGGGCCATCGCAATGCTTTGTTTTAATTAGACAGTCGGATTCCCCCGGTCCGTGCCAGTTCTGAGCTGACCGTTGAATGGCGGCCGAAGAGGACACCCGGACGCCCTTGCGGGCGCACCCGGGGCCTCGCAGCAAGACGGTTCCGCGGGAGGCCAAGGCACGAGACCGAACTCGGATCCACGAACGCCGCGAGGCGTCGCTTCACCTCGCCCAGGCCCGGCACGTCAGCCGCGACCCGCTTCCTCGCCAAGCCCGACACGCCCCGATCCTCAGAGCCAATCCTTATCCCGAAGTTACGGATCCAATTTGCCGACTTCCCTTACCTACATTATTCTATCGAGACTAGAGGCTCTTCACCTTGGAGACCTGCTGCGGATATGGGTACGAACCGGCGCGACACCTCCACGTGGCCCTCTCCCGGATTTTCAAGGTCCGAGGGGACGATCCGGACACCGCTGCAACTGCGGTGCTCTTCGCGTTCCAAACCATATATATGTATATATATGTATATATATGTATATAT